>RJJA01000085.1:770-81811 GCA_003724045.1 Lepidurus arcticus
CAGATTTAAAATAAAAGATAACCCAAACTGCAGAAATTGCGAACAAGCGGAAGAGAGCATCCAACATCTAGTCATGGAAATGTCCAAGCTATGATAACCAAAGAAACATTTTATTCGACAAATTACGACACAAAAACATTCCGGTGACATTGGATGAAATACTGGGGTTTCTAAAAAGAGACAAACAGGAACGATATCATATACAGAAAGCTTTAAGCAGATATGTACAAGATACATAAATAATCGAGTTCATATAGACAAAACAAGAAAGGAAAAGAAAGAAATACAAGTCAGGGATAGGAAAGATGAAAGCCGAAGACGATAATGCGTCAAGATAGTGACGCGGTTCGTCTGAAAAATCAAACCAACCATTATTATGATTTGCGTTTCAAGTACTAGCGAATCTGTTGGCTTTAAACTTCGATTGCTTGGGTTTCTACATTTCCAAAGTGTCTTCCGGATTTAGTGATTGTTTACCCTCCAGTTGTATCCGTCTGACATAAAGCAGACGTCGAATACGTCTTAGTGATATTTTATTTAACAGTTAATTTCAGTTATTTATCATTTTAGATAGATAATAGTAAAAATAATTCGGTTTTTATTCTTGTTTTAAATTTCCCGCTTCCTTGTGATAAATGAAGCGTATTAGAATCGATTATTCTTACCAATATAATAATCGATTTTTTATAAAGGAACGGAACGGCAACGCCTCGAAAAATGCTCCGAATCGAACGGAACGGAGAGGGCTCGCCAGAGGCACGGAATGAACGGCGTTCCGAAAAAAGCGACCGTTACGGAACACTGTTTCTGTCTTTTATCTTTTACTATAATAGTTTTCTCATACGCAATTACTTTTTCTTTAACTTCAGCCATCTGTTGACAAGAAGACAGAAGTCTACATTCACACTCACACCTCCTAGGCTCCCAGCTGCGACTTGCCCAGCTTATTCGTTATTGTTATTCGACGGTCACATCTGTCGTCTTGTTCCATTTTGCCAAATTTCATGTTTGCAAAGCAAAATACAGAAGCGTATATAGATGGATATTTCGCGCAAAAGTCCATCGTTAAGCAGAGGGAGTAATGAGTTAGCTAATCACAAGTCTTCGCCGTCCCGCAGTGAAGTTTTGGTTCGCGATGACGCTTTTGAAATTCCAGTCTACAAATCGCCTGTTCGGTACAAAAAAGAGCCTGTGTGCAAACCAAGAGATAGTAAAATCAACCAAGAAGCCACCCCATGTAAAGAAAGCGGCCATGTTTGGATCGAGCATGAAACTCATCCAAAGTATTTTATTATTGCTTTTTCAGTTATTTTGCATTAACTATAATTATTTTTACTTAGAATACCAATACCAACGCCACGGAAACGTACCAGTAAACCGTCAATAAGTAGTCATAGCTCGTTGCTAGAAGAATCTAAAGTCACTTCTGCTTCACTAAGTCGAAAGAGTTCGCTAAAATCAAACCGAACGTCCAACATTAGCCCGGTCCACGAATTGCGTGATAGCGATGATGAAACTCTACTCGCCAAACCCCAACCCGCCATGGCTCAAAGTGATGGAGAAAACTTGGCTGTCGTAATCCATCGCCTGAGCGATCCTCTGATTGCCAAAGATTCTATAATCCTCCATCCCGTGGTATTAGTCCATCTTGTAGACCTGGAAACTGGGGATTACTTAACCGACGAGTATAAAAACCCAGTGAATCCAGTCCTCACCTCTCGTTTTGATGTCAAAACCAAGAAAAGCTTCCAGCCAGTTTGGGAAGAATTGGTCATGTTTGCCGCAAATTACCAATTAGCCATGGAAACTTCACTTCTTCTCTTATTCGAAGTCTTGGACGCGCCTCAGACTTCTAAAGCCCCTGATTCCAGCGATTCTGGTCCAGCAGAAGGCTGGAATAAAGTCGCTTGGGGTTTCTTAAAATTCGAAAAACATAAAACAAAGCCTCGGCAATTAATTGGGAGGAAATTAAGAATCCAACTTTTCCGGGTACCCAGAAGACTCTCAAAAGCTCATAAATTAGAAGTAAAAAGACAATATAATTGGAATTTTTTATTCTGAAATTAATGGGCTTTTAATTAGATCTTCAGCTGGTGGAAAAGTGGACTGCGCAATCCGTTTTCGTCAACACTCTTTGTCACCGTGAAAAACTTTTGCCCAACCCAACCGATTTCACCTCAGCTCTCTTCCAGCCTGGGAGCATCTTCTTCTCACAGTGTGAAGCCCAATCAGCCAACTGTGCTACCTTCCAGTCCTGTGAAGTGGAAAAGGCTGCCTGGACAAATATGCAAAATCCCGTCACGTAGAAAAATGGTTCTGGACACAACTGCGGGAGCAATGATCGTCAAATTCAGTCCGGATGGGCTCAAACTAGCCTGCGGCCTTATTGGAGGGAAAATAGCCATGTATCACGTATATTTTAACTTTGTTTTTGCAGCCAACGCAGTGGAATTATTCGTGAATTATTGATTTAGGTACTAACCGAGCAATTAACTTACTTGGAAGGACACATGGGTCATGTGTACGACATAGATTGGTGTGATGCAGCTCTGCTTTCAGCAGGGGCGGACGATTCTGTGCGTTTATGGCAAAACGAGTCAAGTCTGGTAATTAAGCAATTTTTTGTTTACAATTTTGAACTCATTCTTTGTGTTTTCTTTTTTTCGAATTAGGTACTTCCCCATCCGGCTTACGTTTACGGGTGCAGATTTATTTCTCGCAATTTCGTGGTCACCGGATGTTACGATTGTGCTCTTCGACTTTGGTCCGTTGGCGATGGACAATCTGCAAAAGTAATTATTTACGATTATAAGATAACAGTTATTTAGAATTATATTATATTTGCTTAATTAATTTGGATTTCTTAGTTGATCTCAACGTATTTGGAGCATATCAGTCCCATTAATGCGTTATGCGTATGCAAAAACGATCAGCTAGTCATTACAGGCGATTACCGAGGCGTACTGAAAGCATGGAAAATTAGTCAAGAAAAAGAGGAATGCGGTCTAGTATTCGATAAGTATGTCTTCCTTTTAGCGTAATTTAAACCAGGTTGTACATTAATTTAAATGGTAGAACGTGGGAGTTATTGGACACTCGCGGGGCCGTAATCACGAGCTTGTGTACCGATCTTAGAGAACGTACTTTGATTATGCGTACCAAAGACAGCAAAATACGAGTCATGGACATCAAAACGGGTTTAGTCTTCAGCGTATTAACTGAAGCTGAAAATACGAGGTAAATTTTGCTGTTGTTTAATTCAAAGCTTCTAAAATATTAAATTTTTATTTTGGATTTTGTGCGTGTCTTGTAGGTTCCGGTTAATGGGATCAGTAACGCCTTGTGGAAGTTTCGTCATTGCTGGCGACGAAGACGGTGTCGTTCGCATGTGGAATCTAACGTCCGGAACGTTGGCAGCTATTATATCCACCCAGTCCTCGGTTCCAGTAACAGCTACGGATTATCATCCGTTGGATCACGTCTTGGCCGTGGCGTCGTTGCTACAAGTCTGGATCTACGATTTCGATAAGAACAACCAGCAGACAGAGGGGATTGTGGTACTGCCTACCACAGTGCTTACTGTGGCAGATAAAGCTTCGCCGTCTCATTCCATCAAGGAGAAATTTATGTTGGAAGACAATTACCCCGAAAGTCGTTCGAAGTTAGCGCAAATTCACGCCCCTCGCTCCTCACCGTCGGCGTTGCAGAAATTGGAGCGGATTTTTGCCAAATTGGATGTGGTGTTGGAATGGGAGCAATCCACATCCAACATCACTTCACGAGCATCGAACCGAGAGAAAATTGGACCAGATTCTAGCAATTCGACTAGAAGTAAGAGTCGAGCGAGTCACGTAAGAGTTGCGGAAACTAAACCTCGTCAAATTGTGACGGTACAGGCAGATGTGCATGAGATCTCGAAGGTAGCAAGTCATGAGCCAATGAAGGTAAAGGAAATGGACAACTGGGATTCAGAAGAAAGTTGCTAGAATTTTTACGTAATTGTCAAATGTATTTTTTTAAACCAAAACGGCTAGTCGGTATGAATTGTAGTTTTGTGTCCAATCAAACAAGCTACTGAAAATAATAACCCTGAGAAATATTTCTTGACTTTGTATTCGTAATTAAATAAATAGCTTTTTGAACGTGATAGATTAAGTGGGAAATTTAATCAGTGAAAAGGAAAAATCCTAAGCTTATTATTAATATTAATATCACTATTTGTATGGCTGTTAAATGGAAACTAAAGAAAGTCCGAGACCTACCGATTCGTATTCATTGTTCGGCAACGTTGCACCAAACAGGAAATAGAATAGATAGCGCCCGTATTTACCTTCTGTTGTAAAAGTCTCTGTGAACACGTGAGGTTGTTTAGTTCTTTAACATTATGCACTAACAAGGTAAATTAAAATCCAAATAAATTATACAAGTGCATTTCTCTGAATAAAAACAAAAAATGTTAGATATCGCCCTTTAGCCAGTAACTCGCAATGCCCAAAGAAAAGTGTAGAATTGTTTAAGTTCAAGTCAAATCCGGCTTTCTTCTTGTTGCACGCATAGCTGACCTTGGCTTGACTTGTGAGAGAGAAAGACCAAAGCGTAATTTTCTAGCAGTTGTATTACCCGAAAACGCAGGCAGATTTTATCTGTGCAACGTCTCTTTGAGTCTGCAACAAAATAAACTCATGTCAAAGCAAGTCGCACTGCATCATATCCTCTTTCACAATAAATTTTAATTTAATCACATCAGTTTATACGTTAAATGTTTAATTAATATATTGTTATATATATCATCTCATCTGTTCCAGTTTCTTACACTGTCTGAATTAAATACTTAAATTCTTTTATCACTGCTTACGACTTTAAAAACATACTCATATATTGTAGTATACTTATTAATTTATCCCCAACGTTTTCGCGTCTCTTTCAGATAGAAAAAATGAATACTGACAACATTTTCATCGCGCAAGTTGACAAATCAGAGCGAGCTCGCTCGGAGCCTTATATCACTTTCTGGGTCCAAAAGAACCACAAATATGCTTCCACTTTGGAAACTCTCTTTCGTGGCGAGTACGGCAACATTTTGGACAACACTCCTCCCGTTAACCCTCGACAGTTGAACGTCCAGACCATCTGGTGCGTTCGTTCTGCTCGCCACGGCTGGTGCCGGGCTCAAATCCTCAGCTTGGACAATTCGTACGGCGGATATGTGGCCGCCTATATGACAGACTACGGCAACACGGAGATGGTTTCTTTCGATCAAATCCGATCTGTGGACGCCCTGGGCGCTAGCAGCGATTCCCTCATCAAACTGACCCATCTCGCCGTGAAATGCGTTCTAGCAGACATAACCCCTGCCTCTCCTGAAGGCTGGTGTGACGCCGCCTTAAACTACGTATACGAGTCATTCGTGGGCCACTCCGTTCCCGCCCAAAATCTCGGTCCTTGCGGTAACGCTACCGCCATGCGCGTCTTCCTGTCCAACGGAGAGTATTTCGTTAAGAACCTCATCGAGGTGGGCTGGGCATTGCCCGCCCCTAGCCACAACACTCCTCCTACTAACCCTTATACCTCGTTACCTGCGCCGAGCCAGTTTTCCTATCAGCAGAACCAAAATCATCCAAACAAACAGCAAATAGCTCCGTCCTATTCCAATTTGAATTTGGCGCCACCAGCGGCAGAGCCCGCCCCTGCCTCAACGCCACGTGATTACTACATTTCGGGAGAACTGCGCTTCAACACCGACTACGAAGTCTATATTACGGTTGTGGAGCAAGGGCCTAACAAATTTAGCCTGCAAGACCGAGATTCCGAACCCCAATTAGAACATATTCGCCAACTTATGTCCCAGGCGTCGCTCCGCCCCCTTACTGGGAACATGGAGCGTGGAACGCACTGCATTGCGAGATTCTCGGAAGATGGCCAACTATACCGCGGACTCGTTACTACACCTTCACCAGACGCCTGTCAGGTCTACTACGTAGACTACGGCAACAAAGAGTACGTCGCCAGAGACCGTTTGTACCAGAGTTTCCCAGAGTTGTTGGAAATGCCGGTTTGTGCTATTCGCTGTTCACTCTTTGGACTCGAAAGCTTGGAAAATCTACCGCTATTGAACGAGACGTTCCAGACGCTGGTTTCCAACAAACTACTCAAATGTCGCCTCAGAAACCGCGACCGAATGCATGTTGTGGAGTTGTTTGAAGGCGAACGCTCCATTTTGGACGTTTTACGCGACACATGCGCAGCGGCGGCACCCAGCAAGAAGCAGTTTGGGATGTTCCAAACACTCGATTTTCCAGTAGGCGCCCAAGAGTCCGTGACGGTATGTTACCTGGAAGATTTGGATGATTTCTACGTCCAGCTCAAGAACTACGAAGACGATCTGAACGTCTTGCAGAAACTGATCAACTCCCCGAATACGCACCGCACATTACAGTCCATGACAGACGTTCTCCAGCGTAAAGGCTCGCCTTGCTTAGCGTTATTCCCCGAGGACGAGCAATGGTACCGCGGAATCGTAACGGACGTTTCTCCAGAGATGAAACGAGTCAAAGTCCAGTTCGTGGACTATGGAAACGTCGCGGAAATCGACGCTAGGTCTGTGAAAGTACTTAACGAACATCTCTTAAACCTGATGCCCGCCCAAGCATTGCGCTGCAGCTTGTCAGGTTTGGAAAAGGCCAAGATACCAGAGAGCGTGAGAGACGAATTCAGTCAGCTTCTCGAAACCGAATCTGCTTACCCTGCGACTGTTAAAAAAATCAATACAAAGCACCATGTAGAGCTCAAGGACCTTACCTCTGAGCAGAGTATCAATCAACAAATATTGGACAAAATCAACGGGAAAGTGTCTACAGTTGCTGCTGCACCAGTCAAAGTACCTATTCCGGTCCCAGAATTGACGGAAGTCGAGAAAGTTTACGTAACCGCGACCGATAAACCCGGATTTTTCCACGCCCAATTAGAAAGGCTACCAACTGAACTATTAGACACGCTTCAGCTGGAATTACTCGGTGTTTATGGGAAAGCGGCGGCCAACGCGCCTCTCTTGTATGCGGATGTATGCCCCCATGTGAACGACTTTGGCGTTGTTCAGTGGTCCCACGATTCGGCTTTCTACCGCGTGAAAGTAATTATGAAATTATTATGAATTATTAAACTACAGTAGATGCCGCTTGTTGTGATCACTTTTATTAGAATCAGCCGCTTTGTGGAATCCAATTTTGAAGAACCGATTCAAAATTCATAGCATTTTAATCGGCTTTTAGCATCACACTTTCGGATATTAGAATCGATTTCAAACGAATCTTCACATATACAGTAACGGAACTACAATAGTGATTGCTACATGGACTTCTCATATTGACGAATGACTGCTTTTACGTCGTTTTGACCAAACCTGTCATTGCCAGCTTACTACTACGCTTAAAGGGCAATAGCCACCAAAAAACAACTTTATCTTATAATACGGAGTAAAAAAGGTAGTTTCTAGTTCTCTGTGTCTTTTTATCATACGCTAAAAGAAAAACTAGATAATAAGAAGTCTTAACATTCAAACGGGGCATATTTGCCATTGGCTAGCGCGGTCACGTGTGACCTGTGACGTAGATATTAGATGCCATGCCAGTTAGAGCCACAGAGGAACAAAGAACTTACCAACACAAACCACGAACTACGAACATGAACAGTTCAGCCTGTAAAGTTTCATCTAATATCTACGTCACGCCTCTCGTGGCGCGAAAATGCCAAAATGTCGTAACTCACTAACTCGGGAACGGCTAGTCAGAAAAACTGGAAACAAATTTTCCCGTTCTTAGAATAATGTGTAAACAAAAAAAAATCCATCAAATATCAATACGCTTTGTTTGGAGGTTATTGCCCTTTAAGGGAAAATCCCTTCTAAACTTCACAGCCAATTAAATGCAGGTTATTCAATTGAGTGACCAGTTCCTTTAATTGACTGGGAAAATTAGATGGGATATCGTGTTCCGAACCCTACTTATAAGCGTAGGCGCAGTCAAAACTTCAAAGGCGCAGTCTTCGTTGTGTTTTAGACGCGTGGTTACATAAAAATGGCGACAACCAAGAAAATAACTGTTTTAAATGTAAAAGAGAAGTCGTGGCTCATTGAAACGTATGACAAGTTAAACTTAAGAGATTTGCCCCAAAGGGAAGTGCCCGTTAAGTTAGGAATTCCTCAATCATCTCTATCAAAATTGTTGAAAAATAGTTACGAAATAAACAGGAGTGGGTGTAGCGAATCTATAAAATGGAAACGTGTGGGAAAGTGTCAAAAAGTAGACGATGATGTGTTTCGTTGGTTTAAACAAACCAATTCGTTTCAGGCGCCGATTAATCGTAGTATTCTATTGCGTATTTCCGATTTTCTGTTAGTATAATTTCCGCTATTAGAATCAATATTTACTTGACAAACGTGATAAGCGGCAGCTACTGTATTATTATATTAAATTATTATTAATAATGATTGGGTTGAGTTTTAAAGTTTTCTAATTTCAGTCGCTTTCTTTCGTTTATTAGATCTTAGACGAGTTTGTGAGTGATGTCGAGGTCGTGTTTGTCGATTACGGCAATCGACTGAAGGTGAATCGACGAGCAGTTTTAAGCCCTTTGACCAGTTTGAAGAAATGGACGCTGCCAATGTTCGGAATAGCTTGTCAGGTAAACGTTAACCCTACCTTGGACCCAGCAGTTTGGTCTGGATTGGAGGACCAATCATTGGAAGTGCGCATTTTGCGGAGGAACGGGGACATTTTCCAGGTTGTGCCCACGCCAAACCCGTGCAATGCACTACTTGAGCGCTGCGTGACCATTTCTGGTAACTTTCCCATCGATGTATCTGTTTTTTTGCTAACATTAGATCGTTATTTCCAGGAATTTCGCCTGTAAAACCGGCGTCGAGTCCGGTGAAGCCACTAAATGGATGGAATGGCAGTAGTTCAGTCCCTGAACGTAGTTCAAACCGTTCTAATTCAGACTGGCACTCATCTAGAGAGGAAGAACAGAGCGCAGGACGCGGAGCCGTCCGTAACCATGGGCGGAGCAACGGAAACTCAAATGAATGGTCCCAACCTACGCAAGCCTCCAATGACTGGGGTGGCAATACTTCCAAACCACAGAACAACGACAACGGAGGCTGGAAACAAGTCGCTAGTGAAGATCCATGGGGTTCAAGTGCTTCCACAACATCCAGTACTCACGAGAGGTCTTTTCCGAGCAACAGCAGAGCCGATTCTTATAAACCCAGGTCGGAGCATTGCGACAGAGGGGAACGGGGTGGATACCAAAGAGGTGGTAGAGACGGAGATTCGTATGGCGGACGGGGAGGATCCAGAGGAAGCGGCAGAGACGGAGATTCGTATGGCGGACGGGGAGGATCCAGAGGAAGTGGCAGAGACGGAGATTCGTATGGCGGACGGGGAGGATCCAGAGGGGGCGGAAGAGGAGGATTTCGGGACCGGAATCCTCCTCCGGTACCTCAAGTGGTGTACCCGCGCCCTGCTCCGATTCTAGGCCAAGTTAAAGACGTCGAAGTGGTGTTTGTCACCAGTCCAGCGGAATTCTACGTCCAGCTCCAAGACGCGATTCCCCAATTGGATGCTTTGATGGCGGAATTGGCTAGTTTTTATGAAGAATCGACCAATTCCAAAGATTTGAATAACCCTCAAGTCGGCATGCCTTGCGCATGCAAATTTCTGGATGATGAAGCCTGGTACCGCGGATCAATCACAAATGTGGACGTTGATGGAGCGGAAATTCTTTTCGTAGACTACGGAAACGTTCAAAAGACGCCCTTGACGGATTTAAAAGCGCTGGAGCGGAAATTTGCAGTATTACCACCACAGGCCTACAAATGTGGGCTGGTGAATGTAACTTTAACTCAAAGCGAAGAAGAGAAAGCTAAATTTGAAGAACTGACATGGGAGAAAACGCTGAAAGCTAAATTTATTCGGCGGTTAGAAGCCGGGGGCTATGGCGTGCGCCTGCGCGTCACAGGGGAGGAGTCTAGCGTGATAAATGAAGCATTTGGAATGCCTTCGACGGTAGGTGTACCGGCACCAATTACTGGCTTTATGTCTTGGTATACGCCCAAAGAAAACGAGACGAATTCCGTGGCTCTTGCGTGGTACGATCATGCGCAGCAGCTTTTTCTGTCACCACCCGATATGGATGACTTCGAAGCGCAAGTTATGCTTCCTTTAGCAGAATTTTACGTTGGATTGGACGATAATGAATTAGTCGAAGGTGGGCTATTCGTGGGACAGGCAGTAGTGGCCAAGTATGCCGAAGATCAAGTGTATTATCGCGCTGTGGTGAAGAAAGCGGACAAGAATCCCGAAGTGTGCTTTGTGGATTACGGAAATGCTTCCACTTTAACCCATGCCGACATTAAGCGAATCCTACCCAAATTTCTGGAGCATCCCCAACAAGTAAATTATTTTAACCCGATAAAACTAAAAGGATCTTTTATTGAATCGGACTTTTCATTGTTGGGTTTCGGACTGAAACACTGCAATTCTTTTTATTGTTAAGTAACAAAAGGTGGTCAGGTTTATTATTTCTGCCAAGTAAACCTGGAACAATATTGTAATTTTTAATATTATGATAGGATTGTTTATTTTTATTATTATTATATTTATTGATGATTACTTTTATTACTTTTGCTATCTTTTAATAATAATTTAGGAGCTTATTATTTTTTGTGTTAATGTTGGATTTTGTATTAATTTTGGAAACGTTTAGGTTGTCGTTTGTTTATGTTTGTTTGTTATAGTTCTGTTAGTTCTGTTTGTTGTTAGGTATGTTTGTTATTGTTGTTGGTTGTTTAGGTTGTTCTTTAGGAAGCACTTGTTTTGGTCATTGCACATTTTCAATTCAAATTCTTGTTCTTATTTTTTAGACTCTGGCGTGCACATTACGCGGTGTAGTAGCCAATTCAGAGGCGGCAAGCGATGCAGAAAAAGCGCTCTCAGAAGGTATATGGAACTGCACATGGTACAAGGAAGAAAATGGGAAATTCGTTGTTGACCTCCAATCCGAGCGTGGATCATTGGCGCAGCTGTTATACGAAGGAGGATTTGTTACTCCATCAGCTTCCATCGTCGAGTAGGAAATAAAATAAATTTTTAAAAAATATTTCAATTATCGTGTTAACAATTTGTTTATAAATTCCTCACTAGGTCACTCGAAACGGACACGAGCCTCACTCCAGTCTACGTTTCGCACGTAAAGTCGCCTGCTCTCTTCTACCTTCAGAGTCAAGCGGAGGAAGACGCATTAGCTGCTCTGAGTGACCAGTTGAACGAATTCTGCCAAGCCAATCCACAACCATTAGAGGAAAGCGAGCGAGCTGTGGGCCCGGATTCCATTTTAGTGGCCGGAAAACACCCCGACGATGAATTATGGTATCGTGGAAAGATTCTGTCATGGGACGAAGACCAAAAAACTGCGCAAGTCCATTTCGTCGACTATGGAGACACCCAGTCCATCCCTGCCTGTAATTTGTGCCAGATTTCACCAGAATTGCAAGCTCCGCCTCCTTATGGCCTCCCTTGTTCTTTAACGAGCTTACTTGAGCCCTTTATAGAAGACTGGACGGAAGAAGAGACACAGCGACTTCATAGTCTCGCCGGGGAAGGAACTGTTGTTTGCAAAGCATTACTCTGCCCACCCGCAGATGGTCTTACTCAGATTCTCGGTTTATTGGCCGAGGACGTGAACATAATCGATACTTTGCTAGACGAAGGACTCGCAACCCTGAAGACCTTTTCCTTCGCTGAGTTACCAGCGCTTACCGTCGAATGCGGGCAAGTAATCGACTCGGCGTTTATCGGATTCGTAGACAACCCCAATTGCTTCTGGGTCCAGTTCACTCACGAATCCTTCGAGCAGATGGCGGCAGATTTGGCGATCCAAGGACCACATCTGCCCACGATTGTACCTGAAATTGGGACCGTTTGTGTGGCCCAGTACAGCGTAGACGAAGCCTGGTACCGTGTTTTGATCTTACGAGGCGCTTCGGGGGATGTTGCTACTGTTTTGGTCAAATTTGTGGATTACGGGAATACCGAAGAACTCGCACAAATTAGTCTACGCGCTCTTCCGTCCCATTATGCTCTGATACCTTCCTTGGCAGTAGAAACCACCTTGACAACAAGCGATGCAGCTTGGCTTCCAGAAGCCCAAGAGGCTTTCGCTGCAATGGAAGGACAAGAAGTTAGGGTTGGTGTTTTAGAAGAAATCCAGTCCGGCAAGTTTGTAGTTCAACTAGTCGACTTGGAGACTGAGCAAGATGTTTTGAACACTTTGAAAGCTATCCAAACATGCAGGGGAGTCTCGGAAGATCGGGTAGTACCTGAAGCAATTGAGGAAGTTGCTCAAGACGCTCAGGAAACGGACATGTACACTCAGGATGCAGATCTTTCCATGATTGTAGAGGCAGCTGAAGAAGACATAACCGCAGAAGAAAGACTGTTGGAAGAACAACTACGCATTGAGGAAGAAAAAGCAGATTGTGTAGTTTTGGACGAGGATTTGGATGTAGCAGAGCCGGTTGAAGAAAGACATTTGGAAGAACAACTACGTATTGATGAAGCAAAAGCAGATTGTGTAGTTTTGGACGAAGATTTGGATGTAGCAGAGCTGGTTGAAGAAAGGCTTTTGGAAGAACAACTACGTATTGATGAAGCAAAAGCAGATCTTGTAGTTTTGGACGAAGATTTATATGTTGCAGAGCCAGTTGAAGATTCCGTCACCAAGATTCAGACTGCAATTGAAGATTTGAAACTGGAGACTGAAGCTTCGACCTTGGGAATAGATGTGGGAGATTTAAAAGCCTAAATTTTCCTTTTCGACCACATTTTCAATTTCATCTCGGTTATCTTCGGTTATCTAAATCTTCCATTTAGGAGTGGACCATTTAGGATTTAGTTTAGTAATTCCATTTAGGATTTAGTTTAGGAGTCAAAAAAGCTCCATTTCCTTTTCCAAACTAGTATCTTATGCTTGGGAGCTCAGATTCACTTGAAATGAGATCTCCAGAATTTTTTACCGTCATCTCAGCCACAGCAGCAACCTCGACTGGGTTCCTGTCTCCTTCCTTAGCCAATGCCTCCACAACTGCCGGATCAGCGTTAGCGATATGGCCTGGCAGCGGCTTATCTTCAAAATCCAGAACCTGAATATCAACAGGACTCGAAATCTCCACTACTCGATTCACGGGCTCAACTTTCTTCGTCTCAGGTTCAGCTTCAGGTTCTTCAGGAATCTCACGTTCTTCTTCCTCTGCTGCCAATTTCCTTCCTTCTTCCACAGTCTGAATCTCCTGCGGATCAGCGTGTAGGATATGTCCAGGCAGAATCTGCTCCTCCAATTTGCTAAACGAATGGCTGGTCAATTCCGGTGAAGCGCTGGTTACTAGTGGGTTCGTGATCTCTTCCGCGTTTGTGTCTTCCCCTACACTGTTGTCTAAATTTTCCTTTTCGACCACATTTTCAATTTCATCTCGGTTATCTTCATTTTCGACATTAAATTCGTATCTGTCCACTCCTAAATGGAAGATTTAGATAACCGATAACTAGTTTGGAAATAAGATAAGATACTAGTTTGGAAAAGGAAATGGAGCTTTTTTGAATGGAAATTCAACTGTATTTTCTTATGTTCACAAGTGGCGTAGTTCTGACGAAGAGCCAGCATTGGAGTTTGTCCTTTTTTATGTTTTGCAAGCTTGGTTTGATAAAAGTGATTTCAGAGCTGTATAATGCTTAACCAAGAAATATTTCATAAAAAATTAATTTTCTGAGGGCTATTTCTTCTTTATTTCTGTTCTTTCGTCCATGTGCATACTTTCAGTTATTAAGAATTTAATCACAAACTGGTCTGTAGTTATTTAAAACTGGAAGATAGTATTGTTGAAGAACTTTTTCTGACGAATAATTGTGGCTCGCTTTTAGCGGGCTTTTTATGGTTTGAAAATTGGCGGTCAAGTATTGCCGCCAGTTGCCGGTAATGACGATTTGATAGTGACCCATATCGATAGTTGTATTGTTGTCAAAAATGGCGGACAGAGGCAGGCACCGCGAATATTTGGTGAGCGGGAAATCCCTTTCTTCGTTACGTGTAGTGGACTTAAAAGCTGAATTAGACAAAAGAAGTTTACCGAAGTCTGGCAGCAAAAAAGATTTAGTGGAAAGATTGAGATTGGTAAGTTTAGCCATCATTTATTTTCTCAATGTTTGGTTATGGACGCCAGTGACGGACGCTTCCCTTCACTGTGCTTCATATGCTTCCCCCCGCCCACTCCCTCCCACTGCCTTTACTGCTAGCGTTACCCTGCCGGCCTGTTTGTTGACATGATTGCCGCTCAGAGTTGCCTGGCGATTCTATCCAAAATATCTTTTATTATGTAGTTCTTTATTTTATCTTATCTTTCTTTACTTTTCTGTGATGTCTGATTAACCTGAGTTATATAATATTTGATTTAATATATTATTGTAAAAAGCTAATTATAATGTAATTAACGGTTGTATCAGTCTATAATAAGTATAAGAGCAGTTTTAATGACTAATTGTCATAATTTATATGATTGCAGCATTTAGAGCTTGAAGAATCCCGTGAAGCAGCTCAAAAAGACCAAGAAGCTGAAGAACACGTTCCTAATCTTGCAGTACGTTTATTACTATTATTAATTTAGCTAGTTTGGTTTAAACCCTCCATATTGTTTTAAAATATATTTGTTAAATTTCAGTTGGCAAACGAAGCGATCGCAGAGAATGATTTTATACGCGAATATTTGGCAGCGCAACAAGCTTGCTACCAGAGCCAGCGCGAAGCGAAAAAGCAGTACGAGGAGCAGCAGCGCGAATCCGAAGCTAGTGCAGAAGAGACCACCCAGGATGAGGATGAATCGGCGACTGATATCTCGTTTGCATCCCCTTCTAAAGCTTCTGGTATACCCTTCTTTCTGATCTAGCCTTTTGTAATGTTTTTGATATGGTTTCTAGGTCCCGGCAGCGCCAAGAAATCCGAAAAATTGAGAGAAAAACAAGCTCTTTTGAGTCCCGAGCAGGCTTTCGCCAGCACTTCGTTATTGTCCACCCTGTCCAAGTACGATTCGCCCATGCAAGCTAGTAACGTGACAGACTTTGCCTCTCCGGCTTCAACTACGGTTTTCCAAAGTCCCGAAATGCATCCGTACTCGACTCCCCCTCCTGAACACGCCCTTCCGTTGACTCGTCAACGCGATTTACCTGCTCCAGTACAAAACGAGCCCTTGCCCCTCGTTTCCCAAACGGTTGTTGAACCTCTTAAAGTAGAAGAACCCGAAAATCTCTCTTTGAGTGGGACCACTTCGAGTGTGACGCCTTCGACGACTGTGGACAAGGAAAAAACGTTCACCTTAGACACGCCCAAGACCGAGGTGCTGAGCGTGCTACCCGAAGACCTTTCAGTGGGTGGGCCCTCGACTTCTACGCCCATCTTACCCTCGAAAAAACGCAAGTTTTTGCAATTCACACAAACGGCTGCTGATTTGGAGGATGAGGCGTCCGCTGCGCAAGCATTAGCGGACATGGCGAGCAAGAAACTCACTTCGGAAGTGAGCCCAGTGTCCCCACCCAAGGAACTACCCAAAGAAGAACCCACAAAGACTGAAAAGTGTGTCGAAAATGAGGAAGAGGACAAGATTAAAGAAAAAGAATCCATTCTAGCCACGCCGGAGCCTAAACCCAATGTTTTTAAAGAAGCTCTGGTACACTTGGATGATCCCGAGCCCATGGAAGTGGACACAACCTTAATAGTACAGGTAAAAAACGCGCTAATAATTATTATATCAAGTCAGAGAGCTAGTAAAGTTTAATCTCTTTCTGTTTCATGAATATGCGTATAAATTAATTTTTTTCAACTCTAAAGTAAGTCCTTTCGTAGTCACAGAAAATATCTCCTAGTTTTGTAAGGTTTTAATGTACTTTTATTTATGTAATTTCCCTGGGTCACGCCATGAGATAAGCTTAGATCAATTCCACGCTAGGTGGCGAAGTAGGGACATGTTATTGAAAGTGGAGTGTCCTTACATGTATTATTCCTTGGCGTTACTAGGCAAGCTTCTTACACCCCCTGACTTTATACTTGCGCTGAGCTATTTTGGCCGCATGGCGGCCAACGGGGAATTCACTGTTGAATAGAACAATCGATTGAGTGTCTGAGAAGGGTGAAAAGTTCTTTTTTGGAGTCCTGCACACGCTGCAAACGCATTATATTCATGGTACTTTTGGAATCGAAGCGTTTTTAAATCATTGGCCTTTTCGAATCAGTTTCTTCTCAATTTTGTTTGTTTATAACTATTAAAATGTATCTTTCTTTTTTACTTTTATCGTTTAAAAATCAATGAAGTCTGAAATTGTCACAGTGAGCCTAGACAATATCAAGCAATTAATTATCTCTCTTCTTCTCTTGTTATTTCTGATGACTAGGAACCTGGAGTTCTGCTAGCTATGAGTGTCGGCAAGGAATCGATTGGTGTCGAGAAACCAGTGGAAGATGAACTCAGTTCCAATAAGGGTGTAAGGGGAAGTCCAGTGCCCCCAGTGGAAGAAATAGAAGCGGAACTACAAACCCAAGCAGAGCAGCAGGAAGAAAAGATCGTCAAGGATGTGGCTGAACCAGAACCTGCTAGTAGGGAAGAAGTTTCATCAGAAGTAATGGGGGGTAGGAACAGTTCTGCCCATAGGTCACCTAGGAAGTCTCTCATCCAGGCACGTGTTGTTGAAGAAGAAAAACCAGTACCGGAAAAGCCGAATTTGCCCACGGATCCCACAGAAATCAAGCCAGAAGTTGAAAAAGATGCCGAACTAGCCCCGGAGACCAACGGACCTTCTCAGGAGAACAAAATAGTTGAAAAGGAAGCTTCAGACTCCGAAAAGAACGTACCACCAGTAATTAAATCAACTCCTTCTGATTGTGGCATACATGTAACTAATATTTTAAAATAGGTAACAGAAAACTCTGAGGTTTTGGGTCTCACAACAGAACTTTTACTGGCTCCCACCGCCAAAATGTAAGAAAATTGGTTATTGTACCGGTTTTAAGATTCTAATGAAACGTTTCTATGTAGAGAAAACACAAAGGTTGAGAAGGAGGTTAGCCAAACGTCTAAAACCGTCGAAACGGAGGCTGTAGACGAAGAGGAAGCTGGGGATGAGCTCCAGATCGAGAAAGAGGAGAGCGAAGATGAAGAAACATCGCGGAAACGCTCGGGTGTCCCAATATCCGACTCGGAATCTGGGAGTGATGACGATACTCAACACCAGCGTTACAGACGCTCTAGTCGCACTCGCAAGTCGCGCACGCCAGAACCAAAACAACAACAACAACCCACATCACCCGAAAAAGGAAGACCAGAGTTGCCCACGCCAACAGCTAAACGACTGAAAAGAGACAATCTCCCAGCAGATATTAAGACAGAAGTCCCGGAGATCTGCCCAGAAGTGCAGCCTTTAGAATCGGTGGTACCTTTACGCAAACTCAAGATGCGATCCTCGAAATCCGTCGAAGGAAACGTGAGTTTCTTTTTCTCCTTTATTACCAATTCTGACTGCCATTTGAGGCTAATAACTCCAACCCGTATTGACTTTAAGGGAGTGAATGGAAATGAAGAAAGCCAAGTTGGCCATAAGCGACGATGGGCCAGCTCAGTAACTCACCAAACTAATGAACCGACACTGATCATTTCGACAGAATCACTCAAGGTAATATTTAATGGATTAAAATTATATTAAAATTATTCATGTAAATTTAAAGTTATTAATTTAAATAAAAATTATATTAAAATTAAATCTGATTATAAAACTTTTAATTTTCAGGAATTAGTCCCAGATGCGAAATTATTGGCACCTGAGGATGTCCGTCTGACAAGTCCTGAACCAAGTAGACCAGAGCGTCCAAAACGCCCTCGTTTGGAACCATCAGCTTCTGAACCAGGTAAAAACACAGATTCGGCAAACGGGTGGCATTCTTTTCAATTATCTTGAGCTAAATACTGAAATTTTGAGGGTTTTTTTGTACTTTTTTTCGTTATATTTATATTTTTTTGTCTTTTTCTAGTCATTGTGCCTATGGAGAAAGAAAGAACAGCCTTAGCTCTAAAAGCAGACCCAGAACCATTAGCTCCGGCCAATAATCCCACTTCGAGTGTGATTTTGGTGACGAATCTGGTCCGTCCCTTTACCATCAACCAACTCCGGGAATTGTTGTGTCGCACTGGCAACTTGGTACCCAACGCCTTCTGGATTGACCGTGTGAAATCCACCTGCATGGCCCAGTACGAGTCGGCCGAAGAAGCAGTGGCCACCCGGACAGCTTTGCACGGCGTTCATTGGCCCGTTTCCAACCCAAAAGCATTAATCGTGGACTTCGCTACTGAACAGGACTTGGAAGACTGCCGTGAAGGACGCAAAGAGAGCATGAACCCTGGAGTCCAGGCCAGTAGCCATACGGCTCAAACTGCTGTACCTGCAAATGACAGAACCGTCAAAGAAACAGAGGAGCAGAACAGCAATCGAGCAGCCGAAGATAACGAACAGCGTGGTTTTGAGGTCAAAGGGCCCATACGGGAATGGGACCGTGCCAAAATTGGCGAAGTGGTTCCTGGGGAACGGGAGTTTAAGCGACAGCAAGACAAAAGGGACCGAGACTGGGAGGAACGAACAGTACGCGTTAGAGGCGAAGACAAAACTGCAGGTTTAGGTATGACAGAAACGCATCTTCTATTTATTTTTTATTAGAAACGCATGAAAAGAAAAGGAATGGTTGATTACATGGTTGAATTTTGACAGGAGGAGAAAGACCCAAGGACGAAACGCCTGCCAAATTGTTGGACGATCTGTTCCGCAAAACCAAGACCACCCCTAGCATCTACTGGTTACCGCTAACTGCTGAGCAGGTACATATGACTTTTTTTAATATCGGTGTAGGCTGGAAGACTTTTGCCTTCGTGAATGACTTCGTGTTATTTATTGATTATTATTTTTTGTCTTCGCCTATTTTCAATTTGTCATGTATTAAGTTTGGACATGTTTTATGGGGAAGAGGATTAATTTCTACGTATTTTCTAGATTGCGGAAAAGGAGGAGATGCGGCGTCAGAGAATTGCGGAACGGGAGAGGAGAATGGCGGATTCACAGCAAGCGAGGGAGAACAACGCCAGAAATCGCTCGCGCAATGATCACCGCGAAAGGGACCGAAAACCGCGTCGTGACAGTCCTCCGCGCAGGAGATAAGATGGCGAGAGAGATCGAAATAAACGACGCCATTTAGACCGGTTTTGCTTCAGCAATTGGTGTGGGGCAGCTGGAGACGGTCTCTGGGTTCGCCGTTTCGACCAAACCCCCTGGTATACACAACACAAAAAAAGGACTAATTTCTGGGGTCGGTCTTTGACGAGTTTTTTTTTATTAAATTTAAAAAAAAACTGTTAATTCATTTTTCTAAATCATTTAAGTCATCTAAAATTTTTTATTTTTCATTTTTATTTTGGCTAAAGGTTCTATAGTAAACGCATTATCTTTTTTTAAGCTTTGAAAGCCTAACACTTTAAATTTTTTCCCCTTGAAAAAAAGAAAGAAAGGAAAGCGTTGCTGAAGAGAGAAAGCTCATATTGTATATGCGTGCCCCTTAGAGCCCCGCTTCCAAAATCCAAAATCGGGCGTTTCTTCTGTAAAAGCATTTGATTGGGAGACAGACAGGCGACAGGGCAGACCGCCTACGACATCCTTGACGTCACAGTTTTGTTTAGTACCGCTTAAAAAAGAAAATGAGAGAAGTACCAATGTATGCGTCGATAACGATGATATAAGCCTACACCAAAAGAAGGCGAAAACCCCAAAATTTGTGACGTGTTTTTTATGCAACACATCGGGCTCTACATTCAAAACAAAAACCACCAAATCGTTCCCCCCCCTATAAAGGAAAATTTTTTAACGTTTTCTGCGACCGCCACGTTTGGCTTCGTTCGGATTTCGCCGATTCCAGGGGTGGCTAGTACCCTCGGCCTTACGGCCCAGTAGAGATGCACGCGAATACACGTCATTCATAACGAACGGGGAATTTCCTATTTAAAACCAGAATTTCGTAAATTTGATTTTTAATTACAATTCTTATGTTTTTACCAGCCATATAATCCGAATCTAACACGTCTGTCTTCCGGCGGGATAAATGCGAAGGTCGCTTTTGGGCTTCACGTTGGTCTTCTACCAAAATGGGGTTGCTGAAATATTTACCGCCTTTGGGCGTGGGCAACGAGAACTGGAAAGACGCAAATAAGAACGAAATGTAAGCTTCTTGGTAGAAATTAATTACTAAAGAATTTACTTTTTTGCCACGAGCTGTTAGGCGTCTGCGAGTGGAAATATGCAACTTCAAAGACCCGTCTTCGTTGAGGGTTACGGCAACACGTTTCAGAGTTTTGTTGCCACAAGCTGGGCAAAAGACTTTGGTCATGATGCTCGTGGTTTGGAAACAGGCATAACAACGGAGGATGAAAGTGCGGGCTTCTTTGATGAGCCTGCCGTCTAGAGCTACCACGTGGAGGCCGATCTGAACGAGGACATTTTGCATGGCGAAATCCAATGTAATGCAAGCTACGGCCACGCTTTCTTCTTCCACTTCAGCGTTCATACCGTTTTTGACTTTGGCAATGTTTCCTGGAGTGATCCAGCCAGCGTCATCGTCTTGTTCATCGTCTTCTTCCTCCTCTTCGTCAAGACTTTCTTCTTCAGAGAGCTGAACTAGTTCGATTTGTTCTTGCAGAGAATCGAGTTCAGGGTCAGCTTCTGGTTTTTCGACTTCAACAGCGTCATCATTGCTTTTAACTTCATCCTTGTCCTAGATAAGTAAGATTTGACAATGTATCTAGTAGTTCAATAGTTATTTTCCTTTTGTACTTTGCCAGAGCCTTTAGGGAAGTAGAAACCAGCAATGTTGTAAGGCTTTACTTCTTCGGGCACTTTGGGACCAACCGTGATCGTTTTGATCATTTTTGGCTCCTTTTTGAGTCTGTCTTGGCCTCCTGCTTCTAATTCTAGCTGGTAAGTCAATGCTAGTACTCGGATATCCACGGCAGATAAGGTGGGGTAGTCTCCGGTTTTCTTGGAAAATTCCGTTACTGGGAGTAAATTAAACAGTTAATTTACTAACTTATTGAAATAAGGGTTCAGGGTTTACTGTATCTTATCGCTTCCACGTCTGGTTCTCTAAACTTTAGCTCATATGGCAGGACTTGGAGCCTTTGTTTGGTGGCATGATCACGGATTTCGCTGATTACTTCGCGAATCGTGTAAATTTCCTCCGCGATATTCTAGATTTGAGTAAAATTAGTGGTTTAAAACGCATCTCCTGTTTAACTACGTACCTGCATCTGCGCATTTTTAAGGAATGCAGCTGAATCTGCTACCAGATATTTCACCTTTTTATTAGTCATAATTTCAAAGGTTTCTAGCTGGAAATTGCAATCTTCCACCGATCAAAACAACCAAACCACGTTGTGGGCGTGACTAGAATGCGAGTCACAACTCGTCTTCTTATTTTAGCGGTTCAGTTTTTACCCACACGCTGAACAGGAACCACATTAACTTAATTTTCTCCTTGCAGTAAACAAACATGAGTGCAAACATTTCTGGTGTTTTAGCTACAAATTAGCGTGTTAAAACTGAAAGGAGGAATAGGCTGAATTCAACCTTAGTTACCACAAAAGATGCTGCCATGTTGGGAATTAATAATAGCGTAAAACGTTATCATTAACCTCTACTCTTGACTCTTTATCGATCCCCTCTTGGCTCTTACCTTACGCCGTTACGGGTGTAATTCTTCCTTTCCTTCCTGTATGTATTTGATGTATGTATTACAAGGATGAAAGGGCTACATAAACATCAAGTTGAGGTAATTAGCCCTGCTTACGTTACACTTTTCAATCATCCTTGCTTTCCTCTTCTACAACTAATTTAATCTTTTAGTAAACCATTTTTACGATTAATTCCCTCTGGCATTTGTTAACGTGACTACATTAATTAATTTGAAATTAATTTTTATAACATTCTTTTTGGGATCAAATCAAGGTGTTGGTTCTGTTCTTGGTCCTCATGGTTCCTTGGCCTGGTCCTCCGTTACTTAAACCCTGCTCAAGAGATCTATCTGCCCTGGTTAGGCGAGTTATTGCCAAAGTATTCGAATTCTCGCTCTAATTTCTGAAAAAATTTCCTTAAATCTTGAACTTAAAATTTTATCTGTAGAGATGGATCCCAATTCTGGAGCGTTACGGTTTGGAATTTCCTCTAGAATGCCCTTTTCATCCTGACCGGGACGTGTTTCAGGAGCAAGAACTAGCACGCCGCATGATCGAGCCCAATCATTGGTCCTGCGGACTCTGTGGCAAATCTTTTGTCTCTGAAACGTTTTTAAATGTCCATATGGACCTTCGTCATTCCAGTGCCCTCCAAGAGGTAATTTGCGTTACCGATAATTTTTTCTGGATTTTTCTTCAAACTCCGTTTCAAACAGACAGAAGATGCGGTTTGCTTCGCCGATTTCTGCGACGTCATGCGCTGCGAGGTTCTGAGAGTACTGGAAGCATATGCTCCCTCCACTCCATCCGTTGGTGTTTCTCGATCGACCATGCGAACTGTAACGGCCTTAGAATTGTGGCAAGACTCGTCAGCTTTTCGCACAGCTGTAGCCTTGTCAGCCCCACGCGAATTAGCACTGCCTTTACCCCCTGCGTTCGCTTGTGGCGCTGCCGGATATATAACATCCTCAAACTCATTAAAAGGTCACTGGCCACAGGTAAAACACGGGTTTCATCATAAAATCTATGCGACGAAAATCGTACGAAAACTTATGGAATGTGTGTGTTTTTTAGTGCAAAATGGCAGAAGAACGACCCAAAAAAGGGGAGACTAACAACTGCTGGAAAAGTCCTATTTTGGACAATACCACTGGCCATTGTGGATACGTTAACGTAACCTTAGTCAACAAGACGAATGAGGCTGGACAGAAAGCAGATGCAGAAGAACGAGCCAAGTTGTTGGAAAAACAGCAAGAAGTTTGCGATGAGGACAAAATGACGTTGATGCGACTCAAATGCGAGGTAAATTAGCGTTTTTAACAGCTCCGTTCCATATATTTATGACTTTTTCTTGTGTTTTGGGGAAGATTTTGGTGCGAGACTGCATCTTTGGATTACTGCTTAACCTCACTGGCCCGGAATTCTTGGATGTGGAAGGTAGTGTCGAAAGTATCGTGAAAAAAAGTAGCAAATTTACTGACAAGTGCTTCTTTTTGTAGCGGAAATGCATCGTACTATTTGCTCATTTCTGAGTTGTGATAAGTACTGGGAAGATGCGTTGGGTCAGAATGAACGTCGGAGTCCTACGTGGGCGTTATGCGCTTTGCTACTGACTGGAGTTGTGTTGGCGTTAGCTGTCGCTATTGCGTATTATGTAGCTTGCGTTTGTTTTGCCGAGTAATTTTTTATTTATATTTAAAAAAATTGCTTTTGCATTTTTATGATCTTTTTTTCTTAGCCATGAAGAAGGGTCAAAGTCCTCAGTATCTACTCCACATTCCTCGGTAGCTTCATGGTCGGATAACACAACTGAAGAGGACTCGCAGTATTCATTCAAGTTTATGAGGAACTTGAAGCAAATTGGAACGCCGGGAAAAGACAAGGTTTTCCCTGTAGTGACTGAGAACTATGATGGACTACGTATGGTGGCTAGAGGAAGGGGCAGGTATGTAGTTTTTTTGCTTGTTTTGGGGAAAGGGGTAGGGGCTTCTACACTAAAATTTATTTGCAAGAGGAAAAAGTAATCTTTGTTTTTCTACTGTTAATGCAGCCCTGCTCACCCGCGATACTTCAATGTGCTTGATCAAACCGATCATGACAGACAAACGCTCTTATAGAGCAATCTACAAATTGCGTCTTCGATCTTGTTTTTTATACTAGTCCATTTCCCTAGTGAAATTTCTTTATTCAATATTTTATGGTACTTTTTTTGCAAGCTAAGATGAATGATTCCGGAATTCTAGTCAATTCATGTTCCTTGGGTAGTGAAGTAGAAATTGACCAAGTGTACTTTTTCCCATATTTCCATCACGTGATCTCGATATTGACGCACTTCAGTACTGCATGCGAAAAAAAAACGCTTGTTCGGTCATAGTATGTAACCTTTGAAGCAAAACAAGTGTAGGAGCAAATTGTATTATAAAACGTTCATGAAATTTGCGCAAGTTGAGCTTCTAAAACGACATTTAATGTTACTTTAAGAAAACAAATGTTTAGCACACGATTGGGAACGGGCTAAATATAGAAATGCAAGGTAACCTTATGCGCCGGGGGGGAAGTGGGTTAATTATATCGGTAGGTACTATGGGCGGAGCAGGCAGTGCAGCAAGAGGCATGATTGGAACGATTGGATCAGAGCTGATGTTCATGCTGACAGAGTTTACTTGTGATTGCAGGACAGTAATCGGCCTATAACCACTGTTAGCGATTTTCATAGGCGCATTGTAATCCATATTCATGTACTGTGGCGCAGGTGGAGCATGGTAAGGTGTAGGAGGGTAGCCGTATCCTACATAAGGGGGCGAAGACATACCATATTGTTGTGCAAATCCGCCAAAGTAACCGCCCATGAGAGGACCGTATCCCATTTGCGGATATCCATAGCCGGCCACCGGTTCCACTTTAATCAGCTGAGCCATGAGCCAAACAATCGGCAGTAAAAAAGACAGGGCGCCAGCCATGTTTATCTGTATAATTCAACAATTGTTCATAAGTTTTTGAAGACTGTATATAATGGGGAACTTACGTTGTATTTGGGGACTGCAAAGAGTCTAAAAGATTAAGATAAGGTAAAATAGTTTTCACGCGTAGAGCTCCCCGTACAGCTGCGTAGTTGTGAAATGCTGTGTTACAGTGAGAACGTGGTCGAGGGTTCCCAGCAGCTCTTTTATAGCCCCCCGAGCGATGAAACTGGTATTTGGTTTTGGGGCTGGATTGGTCTGTTTTGTTAGAATAGTACATACTATACACACATGGCTGAGGGATACAAAAATACTGTAATGGCGCGTCATGTAAAGGTTCATGTGGTTAGACGTAGGAATTTCTTTTGCTTTCTCACGAGTTGCACCAATACTGTCATATGTAATGCATAGTAATCGGACAGGCCCGTACCCAGGATTTTGGTTCGGGGGGGGGGGTAGCATATATGATATCGTCATGGAGAAAAGACATTTCGGGGGGTGTTTGAACCCCCCGACCCCCCTGGGTACGGGCCTGTAATAGGACCACTTTTTTTTCGTGTATTTGTAGCGTGAGCTAAAGCTCGTTGCTAACTTAGGGTTTACAATGAAACAGATATATCACAGACCGTACTTAAAGGCACGGGTTTAACCATAGACTTACTGGAGTGATTGCTAAAGCCTTCGAGCGCTCGCTTCGCTCCAGTATCTCGTATAGTCGAACAAAGCAGAAGAAACTTTCCGACTGATTGTTGGATAATTTTCTGTATAATAAAGCTTGAAAGTCGGAGGCAACTTTTTGCAGTTACCGCAAAACAGAAATATAATATACGGTGTTTAAAAAAAAATGAAACTCAAAAATTCCAAACCAACTTTAAAACGAACGGTAGATATATTTTATTAAACAATGGTAACATACAGCAGTCGATAATTATTGCACGAATGAATTGTACACTGTCCTTTTTAAGCCGGAGCCGGAGCCGGAGGTCGAATAACATTGGACCGGTTCATACTGATAGAGTCGTATTGCGATTGCAGGATGGTAATTGGCTGGTAACTACTATCCGAAATGTGCATTGGTGCGCTGTATTCCATTGTCTTGTATTGTGGTGGAGCTTGGGGCATAGGTGGGGGGGCGTATTGCATGGGTGGGTACCCGTATCCTCCGTAAGGGGGTGGAGCCATGTAAGGAGACATGCCATATGGTGGTGGTTGGTATCCGCCAAAGTAACCGCCCATCGGAGGGCCATATCCCATCTGCGGATATCCATAACTCCCCATTGAATCCACATGAATCGGACGAGCCATCATCAGGCAAACGAATGCCAGTAGAAACATTCCAAATCCATGCATGCTTAAATCCTACACATAATAACTAATTAGAAATCAAACGTGGTATGAAAAAATTAATACGCCGGAAAACACATAATAAAAACCTATTACAGTTTAGGAAGACCTTAACAAGGAGGATCGGTTCCACTTGCGTACTTCCCCCAATTCTGCGCTACAATGAAAGCTATGTCGAAGGTTCCAGGCTCCTTTTCTAGATGCTATAGACAGAAAGCAAACCCGTTTATTTCCTAACCCCGAAAAACCACCAAACTGTAGTTTGGTGGTTTTTGTTCAAGTTTCTTCTGTTTTTATCACGTTTCTGTGAATCCACGTGGAATGGAGAACGACAAGTTGGTTAGACACTTTTGACGGTTATAAAAGGGGCTGCACTTGGGCTCCTGCTCTGCCACTTGCTCGCCGTCTCTCGAAACTTGTCCTGCGTTACTCCGTTTACACAGGTAAAAATGTCGCTATTTTCTTAAAGAAAAGTACTATTTAGCTTTAACATTCTCTTGTGTTGTAAACAGGCACTTTTTAATCATGGCCATTCCGGGTTTTATCCTGCTTCTGGCGTCAGCATTGGCCTTGTTCCATGCATCTGAAGCTAATTACGGCGGGTATGGTGCAATGCCGGCTTACGGTGGCTATGGCGGAGGGTACAGAGCGCCTCCGATGGGGTACGGTGCGATGCCTTACGGAGGAATGCCCTATGGGATGATGTCGCCTTACGGCGGCGGGTACGGCGGAGGATATAACATGGCCCCACCACCACAGCAATATGGCGGCAGTCCTCAATACAGTAATGCGTACAGCAGTGCTCCTTTTAACTTCCAGCATGCTCCGTACAGCCCTATCACCATCCTGCAATCGCAGACCAGCACCGCCAATTTAACAGCACCGCCAATCTTCCCCCCTCCCCCTCCCCCTGCCTGATTGTTTTGTAAAAATCATGTTGTAGAAAGTGTTCCAAAATGTAATTCTTGAAAAAAGTATTTCTAATTCATTTAGTTGGTCATCGATTCTCAATGTTTTCTAATTTTGTTACTTGCAGAGCACATCAGTGTGTGAAACTCGCTAAAAAATAGCGTAGTAATTCATATTTGAGGGCAATCTGACTACTTGTGGCGTCCTATGGACGATAGGGGCCACCGCCTCAGTCGTGCTCGCACAGCCGAACGTGCTGGTTGTGTGGGATGCCGTCTGTAATTTTTAAATTGTTGGACAGTTTTTTTTAAACTAAACTTGTATGTATTACGCTTTGTGGTTACAAATAACATTCCTGTCGATACCCAAGAATTAATTAAGCTTCGTTTGTGGAGTTTGGGCGTGTTTTAAGTGTGTTGTTTCATTTTAAACGCTTTGTTTGGCCCTGTAAACGTTTTATTACGCTTAAAATATACGATTTTGTTAAGTTTAGATTGGACAAGTCCGAACAAGATGCCATTGACACTATGGATATTCTTGTCAGCTCCACTTCGCAATTGTATTTATTATTATTATTTTTATGAGGAACTTCTGAAGTCTTGTGTTCTGTCATGCAAATGAAGCTGCGTGAAAACGTGGCATACCACGTGGGAGAGTTATATGTATGGGATTTCGGAAAGATGGTTTAAAACATAAATTATTTAATGTTTCATAGAATTGTAATATCCGTCGTAATAGAAGGAATATAATAAGCTCTGTCCTCTTACGCTCTTACGTCGCGGTTCATCCACCTTATGACATACAATATGAATACCGCTTAAAAAATGTTGAATCTGTGTGGTTAGCTAATGAGCTAAGATTTCTTCAACTCGGTATGCCACTGATTCTTGAGAAGTTCAGAAACGTACACTCTTCTGTCGAATCGTCCTTTTAAGATTGTAGTTATTGAATATGCAGTTTTAACGCTGGAATAACTTGTATCAAAATTATAGCTGGTTTTAAAAAAATTATTGTACAACTTTTAATTCTGGAAATAAAAGCGAAAATCTTGGAATTTTTTTTTATTTTTAAAAAAATCCGCTAAAAGGGGTGTGGCCTCGACAAAAGGAATGAATCCTATTGGTGGACTGTCCAAAAAAGGGGGCGTGGTCTCTTTTCGAGCCAGGAAAGCTTTTTCAGGGCTTTTCTCCATAAGGAATAATGTTAAATCAATGGGGTCCCCTTGAAAAATCGTCAAAAATTTAAAGCCTCGCCCCTTCCCAACTTCCCTGCTCGCTTTCCTATCCCCGATATTCGAGCTCGTAATGCCGAAGCATCACAATTTCGAATATAGGAATAGAAGCTTGCCGGGAAGGCGTAAGGTACAGAGAAAAGGAGCCATTTACTATTTCGTCTTTTCGACGAAATAAAGTTCTTCGACCGGGATTCGACCCGGGGACCTGTTGGTCCGGAGTCGTGCGTGTTATCCACTTGGTCATAAGATTATATTAATAGTGTGTTGAAACTTCAATAAATACAACATGTGAATAAAGCTGGTGTACGTGGGTGTACGCATGTATCATCAATCTTTTGTTCGATTTATATAAATATTAGGGTTTCCCTATAGCAATACCTTGTATTCTCTAGAAGCTTAAATTATTTTAGTTTTTTTTTACGTACTTAAAATACAATTAAAAAAGCCTTAATTTGTGTTCCCTCTCAAATCTCCAATGTTAAAGCTATAGCTGGACAGCATACTGTATTTCGACTCTCAAATTTGAATATAAACTACACAGTAATGTTTGGAGCCCCAAATTCATGCACGCAACTAGCAAACACTTCTTCTTCTAGTTTATCAGGGTCACCCATAAACGTTGGAAAGCAGGGAGGCGTTGTCGGTTTCCTAAACAATACCCCAAGTCAGTTAATACGCAATATTATTACAAAGTTAAATCCTACTTCAACGGCAAAACGGTGTCGTATATGTTAACGTGAGAATTGGTGATCCCAGGCACAGTCCCTCGGACGTATAAAACATTGTATTTATAGTTGATTCTTAAAATCTAGGTAAAAAAGTTTCCTTAGCTTTTAGCATAATTAAAGCACAATTAAAGCTAGAAATTACCTCTAAGCCTCGCATTGTTCGTCTTGCAGAGCCCATGTGCCCAGGCATCTTTGTTCCCGGCCAAACTCGAGCTTTCTCGCCTCCTCCTCCAATACTGCCTACTCTTCTATGTGCTTTGGTTGTACCGTGAGAAGCAGGGCCACCTTTCATTCCCCAACGTTTCACTGCTCCTTGGAAACCATAATCGATGCTAAAAAAATAATATATAAATACAAGATTTGCTGCTTAATGCAAGCAGTTTACGTTTTCCCAGCTACGTCCACGAAATCCCCAATCCGATAATGAGCTGCTGTTAGTGGAGTTCCAGGTAACAGCGCAGCGTTAGGCGAAATAATGAATCGAGTCAAGCGTTTCTTAGGCATTAAACCTGAGCCTGAGAATAGACTGCAATACTGGCGCGTAAACTATGAGACAATAACGGATTATTAATAAAGAAGGCTTAATTAATTACTAATTAAAGGTACTTTCTGGGGATCGGTAGCTTCTGCCCCGACAACAAGACAACCCAGGTTCAGACGTGTTTTCCTGTGATGTTTGAGGCCATGGATGCTGTGAATGTATTCCTCGGGAGGGACGTACTTCACCACATGGTTATCTAGAACCTATAACCAATTAGAAACCAAAAAGAGAGATTAGAAATCAATAAGACAAACCTAAAGATAACATTTTAATTATTACCTGTAGAAGGGTGCAAAGTACTTTTGTTCCATCCTTTTCCCACATGGGATAGCATCCGATATTTTTGGCAATGACTCCAGTTCTGAAACTCTTTGGCACCCATTCCCCAGGTACCCAATTTAGTCCTTGCAAAGGGCTGTCCTGAGGAAGCTCAACTTTGGCTCCAGGTAGGGCTGATACCCCATAACGATCTTGTACCACTTCTTTCACGAAATTCCGGTTATCTGTGGTAACATCTTCTTCTTCATGCGTCCTATTCTTCTTCATGTGCCAGTAAGCTGGATGGGTATGACGCCGTTTGACTCGAGACATTTCTCGTGCTTGCTGAAAATTGCCATTCGTTATAGACCTACATAAAAAAAGGTTTACAAAAGTTATGAAGCTTTCATATGAGTTATTGTTACTGTACCATAAACAGGGTATAATATTTGATTGATTTTGAGCCGCATCTCTTATTAGCAAGCCAGAAACACCACTTTTCAAAGTTGATAACAACATCATACCGGATGCCATGCTTGCGTTTTGCAAGAGGCGGAGCTAAATATGCGTGGCATGAGACGATACGGAGCCGAATCGAACGTTTTGGCTATCTTCCCTTAAATTCGTAGTTGTCCTTAAATTGCGTTAAAAATGCATTCTAAAATGTAAAAATTTATACAGTTTCACGCCACCTACAATATTTGATTAATTATTGGTATATGTTCTACATTCTATTACAACTATTCCAATTACAGTACTTTGTAATTCTCAACTCAGTACAAATAGCTAATAAATATCCCCGATTTAAATTTAAAATCAATCCGAAAAATAAATTTATGAACATCGCGCATCGTCTTTGCTTATTTTCTACAGCAAATTCACTGTACTCCGTACACACGTGACCGTACAACCACACGTGGATACAGCTGCTTTTAACAGAATGCGCCCGAAAGAATGCGATAAACCTTGTTCCAATCCCCACTGCTGTCATCGCATATCAGGCCACGTGGTAGCACATCGTATCATTGACTACCCCCGACAAAAAAAAAATCCTGAAAATTAAAAAAAAGAATGGTACATCTTCTGGTGGTCTTCTAGCGGTCATCTCTTCCTTGGGTCCTGTAGCGAAACTGAAAGAAAGTTGTGGCTCGTAACAAACGGCCTATACCCCTTTTTCAAGAATGAATCTTAAGGGGGTACGCAGACAGGGGTCAGTTTAACGTGGTGACAAATGGCCTCGTTGAGCGGTTTTCCACACGTGGAGGTCTGCGGACAGGTCAACAGGTCAATAGGGGAGTTATGTTACCCCAAATAACTCACCGACAAGCTGTCTTTTCTCTAGATGTCCGTCCCTAGCTGCATATTTTCCACAATTTTCGGGGAAATAATGAAATTTTAATTTAAAAGCGTACACACTTCGCTAAAAAAGAAACGCCTTTTTAAATAATACATTCCGGAAAATGATCGAATCAGCTTTTGCTGTTATACGTGAAAGCATACAAGGCGGTAGATCTTTTAAAAGGAGCCGCTTTGTCAACAAACAGCCGACGACCCAAAACACTCACTATAAGATGTAGGCTTTCCTTAAAACTGGTAACCGTTTCGATCATAAAATCATCAAGAGAAGTTGCTGGGAGGGCTCTTTGTCGCAATCTTCATCCAAGAAACACCGCCAGTCATAAATTATGGGGTTTGATTTCCTCTCATACAATCACCAGTTACTTCCAAAAAATAACTTCAACAAACGAATCGATAAGTTAAGGGTAATGATAATTATATCATAAGGTTAATAATAATTATTTTATGAAGCAGCAATAATACCTCATTTTTGGTACCGATTCCTGATTTCAACGTAAGAAGAGAAGTACATTATAAGCCCCGCCTCCGCTTCACGCCTATTGGTTCGTGGATAATTGGCCAATTTACATCTGGAGCGTCCCGCGATGCTGTACAAATACGCTCCTTAGCTCTGCACACTCGTCAGTTTTACGCTCCAACCCTCCACTTCGACAGTCAAACCAGCTTTACGCAGTGAATTACGTGTTTTCGAACTTCTTGGGACAGATTTTCTGAAAGGTGAGATGAATTTTCTTAATATTATTACATTTATATTATTGCAACCTAAATATTCCAATTGGGCAGGCAATTGTTTTACTACGACAATGCCTCGTCGTCGCAAGGATTACGCCGTTTCTCAGGCAATAAACTGCAGTAATTCCTCAAAAAACTCGCGACATAACAATCCAGAAAGGCATAAGGAAAACAAAGAAAAACCACAACAACGCAATGCCGCCAATGCTCGCGAACGTGCTCGCATGCGAGTTCTCTCACGTGCCTTTTGTCGCCTTAAAACCACCCTGCCTTGGGTACCGGCGGATACCAAGTTATCCAAGCTTGATACCTTACGCCTGGCTACCACCTACATCGGGCACCTCCGATCCGTCCTAATCGACGATTCCGGCAACTTCAACTCCAATATCGGCAACGGATCCTGTCGCCCACTTTCTCTGGTAAGTGACGTACTGCCCGTACTTGTATTTCATTCGAACCACCAAGAGAAACCTACAGAAAAAAAATGAATTGAAATGACGGATAGTTAAGTTTCGTACATGCAGGAAGTTGAAAACCGAACGAAGTATCTTTTAGGAACACAGCACGAACTTATTAGGCCTTTCGAGACCGTTGTCGCTCTATATACTTTGAATCATTCACAATAAGTCATTCAAATTTCACAAACTTTTCGTTCTATTTGTGAGACGTGAATACAGCAAGAAGAAATTTAAACACTTTCGAAAAAATACGAACAAACTTTCGCTAAAAACAAAATTAGTAAGTAACTAGCTCAAAAAGGTACCTCGCAATGGTGCTTTCGCAATCCTAGGGTTAATTTATTTATGTGTATATTTTTTCCCAAAAAAGCCTTTCTCTAGCCTTGAAGAATCTTAGCAGTTAAATTTACCGGTGGGTTTGACGATTGTTTTCACTGCGATAAATTTCTTCTGGTTGCATACGTCTACCCCAAAAGAGACAGCAGCTGGATCCTATCCTCTTCCCTATATGCGACGACGAACCATCGTGGTTCCGTAGCCCTTATACACTTTTGCAGTGGGTTGGCGGCAGTTCCTAATGGTGACTAGCAAAGCGTAGGAGGTATCCGCAGAAGATAGCGTCCACCTGGAACATGGACGCTCATTGGCTGCACGAAAGAAGTGCCAAATGGGTTCTCTAAACAAAGTTAAATTAAGAAAGTACCAGTCTACCCTCAAGTTCTTTTTTCACCCTAAGCCTCAAACTTGAAATCTCGAAGGTTAATTCGACAAGAACTCGAAGTTTACTGAAATCTATCTTCATTCCATTCAATAACTAAATCGCATTGACATATAATAGATTAGCTTTCCATTTTTCATAAATTAGAAGCAAACTTTATATACAAGTTGATTATACGTTATCTTTTGGTTTTCTTATATATCTAATATATATATATATATATAGTGTACAACTCAATAAAAATTATATTATTTCATATATTATTATAGTTACGGTATCATTTACACCTCGTGATGTTTATGTCTCCATTTAAAATATATGTTACAAATTGAAATTCGAAAATCGCTTGTTGAAGGTATAGTAAGTGGTACTTCTGGACCAACAAGGGGTGCTAAAGATGGCAGGATAAAAGAGGGACATGACAGAAAGGGAATTTTGACAGCTCTGCTGGCTTGTGTAAACAAATAACACTTGTCGTATAGAAGCCCGGGCTATCTGATCTCCTTGAATAACAAGAGTTCGATGGCGGTTCCGGAAATACTTGGAGCGCCACTTTACACTTGTTTGACGTGCACTTTTTCTACTTTCCCACAGAGTTGGCCTTTCATGTTTTCCAACGGGAAGAATCACAGCGAGAATGCGGCGGAACAAGGACCGTGTGGAGACTATCACAACGCCGAGTTACCTGACAGCTCCGATGCTGGATCCTACCTAAATGACATGGACGTAGACTCATTTATGGAACTCTAGTACGAAACAAAAACTTCGATTCCAGATTCGAGTGTTTCAATTTCATGAATGTTTCATATTACCCTTTGCTTGTATAAATGTACAGCTGATTACACAACTTCTCCCACTTTTCTAGAAATGGCAATAAACTTTTTCAACAGAACAAATTAGTAAAGGGTTTAATCAAGCAACAATAGTTGCCTCTAGTAGGAAATGCAAGCCTTTTTGCATTCCAAAACCAGAATATATAAAAAAAATCCCCCCAAATTAATCACAAAAACGCAAAAATCACACGAACGAAACGGACGAAAACATGTCGTTAATCAGAAGAGACGGAATAAGGCGCCCTAATTTCCCAACAGATCGAGGGCACTATTGCTGTCACTTTCCAGCCTTTTCCATTATCCCATAGTTTGATACACTTAACAAGTCATTACGTACAGTATAGTTCCAGTTTACCGGTTATTATTAAAAAAATAGTCCTTACACTTCCTCTTCTGAGCTGGTCCAAGGATGTTCGTACTCTTCCGGCTCCGAATCCAGGTTGTAGAAGGTCGTGTCATCGAGACAGGCTTCGACGGGTGCGGATGGCGTTGTCACTTCTTCCACGCCATCCTGGAGTCTCATTCGTTCAATTTCCTCGATAGCTCGCCGCAAACACCGCGCTTCGCGTTCGCTCCAACGCCGCGTTTCTTCTATAGCTTCGTGCAAACGCTGGAAACGGGGCTGCAGCTGAGGGGGCGGGGAGGGTGGGGAAGGCGGAGTCTGGGGTGTTTGAGGAGTATTAGAAGGCGCGTGAGGGGTAGGAGCGGGTGACAGTAGTGCGTCTGAACCAGTTCCTGTAGCTACTAATAAATTTGCCGCAATTACAGCCGCATCTGTGTTCCCTGCGATTTGGAAATTTGCTCTGTAGAGAAAACAAGAAAAATTCAAACTTATATAATCAAACCTGCGTTAGTAGTTTCACGCGCGACTCGGATTCCGGCAACACCTTTCTTGGGAATTGAGCAGAAATCGCGTTTAATTCGCCGACGACGCGCAGGATCACCTCGCCGATATTGAAGCATCGCGTTGAAGTCCACAGTGTACAAATATCCCGCAATGAGGAGATCGCAAGTCCGTTGGGAACATTTAAATGCATTTTCTAGCTCGACACTAGTACGTTCGTCATACTGCCACCAACCTATTTTAAAAGATTTTTTTGGAGAAATCAAAACATTGAAGTTTGAGTAGAAAAAATATGTATGTTTCCGAAAAATTTGATATTTTGATTCCTGAGTGTGTCATAACATGCATCAAAGAAGGTTTCACAGCATGCATGCAAAAGCTACGCTGATCAGAAAGACAAGACACTAGCAACGTAGGCCAGCGATGCCCTTCTTGGGGGCGGAAGCATGATCGCGCTTTATACGGCGCCTTTTCCATGGTTCGCTCTTGCGAAACTGAACAAAATCGCGAAAATTAACAGTGTAGAGCAGCGAGGCTATCATTATCTCGATTTCAGCTACGTTCATCTTAAAAAAGGTTTCAAGCTCTTGACCAGAACGCTCGTCAAACTGCCACCAACCTTCAGATAAGCATGGGAATATTGAGATGTTCGACAATCTTCTATGAAATCAGTTACTTGCCAGCAAAATTGCGGTTAGGGTAAAAAAATAAAACCAAATGCGTACCATTTCGTCCTTCGTAGAACCATAGGTATCCTTCGTCGAAGACCACAGGCTTTTCCAATTGAGAAGCGTCTACCAAGCATGGTTTTTCCATGAAATCCTCGGGAATGCTACGTCTGCAGATGGCGCAGCCATGCAACGCGAATCCTTTGACGCATAAGAAGCAGAATACGTGGCTGCACGGGAGTTTCACAGGATGAACGTACTGCTGTAAACAAACAGCGCATTCAGACGTTGGTTCTATAAAAGAACAGGAGTATTATTGAATAATTTTGGATTAAAGTAATGAAATACATGAAATTATCACAATATTATCACGATGTTTTTTAAAATACTAAGAAAATGTTAAACTACATTTTTAAAAAATTTGCCCTTTGAATAGATCTAACCTCCATTCGAGTGAGTATCACTATCGAGTTCTGTCTTGATTTCCACTGTTTCTTGCTTGACAATAGACTCGGGACCCAAAGCTCCCAGATCTAGCGTTGAAATGGGCGGAGCTGTGGCAATGACACTAGCTTGTTGGGGAAGAGCTTCCCGAATGCTGTTTGAGCTACCCGGGTTTCTGCTGTCATTTTGACCTGGCAAGATACCAAAAATGTATTATTAATGGATGACGACGTGAAAAGGACGGAATTTACCTAAAGTTCCGACAGCACGTGAGGTTCGTGGAGGTCTTCCGCGACGCCTGGCTGCAGTAGTAGTGGTAACGGTAGCGGTGGATCCAGCGTTGGAAGCGTCAGGTACTGGTAGGGAAGCAATGACTGGTACGTTTTGGTTGCTGTCATTCGGTCTTCTTAGTGGGGAACGCAAACCTCGAACCCGTCGCTGGGACATTTTCAACTACAGCTCTACAAAAGAGAAGCAAAACCATTCTTATTCTCGGTATACGAGTCCCTTAATCCCATTTCATTCTTGTGTCAAGCAGTTCAACTTATTGTGAGCTTGAAGGATTAGTTAGTACTTCTATACAATTATACCGCATTCTATTTCTAGTATAATTAATTTTATATTGAAAGCTTAAATACTTCAAATAAGCATATGGCCATATCAGTAAAAAAATATTGTTAACTGTAAACTTTAAGAATGATTGCGACTAGTTTGTTCTAATTGATCAAGAACGACTGGTGCAATGGGCCTCGGGTAGAGAAAACAAGCGGGTCAATTTAGCTGTGTTGGACGACGTGACAATGGAACCTGTATTCACAGCTTCTGCTCTGCATGCATGCAATTAAAGAACAGGGTTTTACCAGTCTTTAAACACTGAGACTCAAATGAAGTTTCTCTGTTTTTTGGAGAGAGACAAACTGTGCATTATCGAGCTTTGTTTGGAAACACTACGTTGTAGTTGCTAGTTGGGTGTGAATAATCGTGACGAGCGATTTGCGAAACGCGAAACATAAACGAATTTTTTCAGCCAATCGCGATGCCATCCGCGGGGTCCGCTATACCTGCCGCCAGCAGCGCTGAAACCCGGAATAAAACACCCAACTCATTCATCTTTGTTTACAGTTGTTTGATGCCTGAAGAATCACGTTTAATGTGAGCTCAAACTACTTCTAAATGGCAAATCATTACGATATTCCGAGCTGGTAATTTTACGATTATACATCTAGTACAGAAAAATAAAAACCCTTTTACAATCAAGGGCTGGGAAAGCATCGCCAGGGCTCCACTTGGATGTTGTGAAGGACGATAAAATGGTTCAGAAAATCATGATTGACCAAAAGAAATGCTATTTATTTGGTCGAAACCCGCAAATGAATGACATATGCATAGACCATGCGTCATGTTCCCGCGTCCATTCAGCATTAGTCTGGCACAAGCACTTGCAGCGATGCTTCTTAGTGGATTTAGGAAGCAGTAAGTCCCTAACTCAAAACCCCCATCACTTCAGCCTGTTTCATTCTGTTTTTGTCTAGCTCACGGTACGTTTATCGGAAACATGAGACTGGAAGCTAACAAACCTACCCAGCTTCCCATGGATAGCACTTTTCATTTCGGGGCTTCCACCCGCTACTATACTCTTCGAGAACGCCCCCAAACCACCAATCGACCCATTTTGGAGGAATTAGAAGAACAAGCTAAGCTTCATGAACACGAAGGAGGGTTACTCGGTTTACCCGAGACAGAAACGGAGCTTGAAGTATTTCTTAAGTTATATTTTTTACGTCGTGACATCAAAACTAAACTTATCTAACGCAGAATCTGACCGAGTTCAACACCGCTCACAACAGACGCATCTCCATGCTGGGCATTCCGGAAAAGGAATCCAAAGTTGCAGCTAGGAAAAGAAAAAGGATCTCAGTCTGCTTCAACGAAGAAGAAATCGTTATAAACCCCGAAGACATCGATCCTTCCGTTGGCCGCTTCCGGAATTTGGTTCACATGTCCGTAATCCATACGAAGGTAAACCAAACCTTTCACAACTTTCTGAAGATTGAAATTTCCTCGAAATTAACCTCATTTTTGTTTAGAAAGGAAAAACCGAAGCTACAACGGTTTACCCGACCGGAAATTACGATAAACCTGTTTCGCAAGCTGTTCGTAGTACCGGTTTATACGAAGATTTGCCCGAGAGTAAAGAACGCTCTGCGCCTCTACTGCTCGCTTCGTCGCTTACGTCCAAACTAGGCCTACCGTTGCTTCCTAATCCGGCGCCGGACATCGACTTAACTCCCGCGCCCACTTACGATACGATGCCGGAACCCTCAGTGATCCCAGCCCAAGACCTGTCGGCTCCGGAACATTCATTCGCACACAAGAAAAAGAAATATGCAAAAGAAGCCTGGCCAGGGAAGAAGAGCGTGCCGAACTTATTGTTATGAAGCGATGTGTCAATTTGTGTATTGTTTTTATAAGTCTGCCCCATAACGGCTAATACAGTCAACTGACGTCCCAGCGAGATAATCTAATTTACAAACAGACGCACCAAAGCGGTCATAAGGATTCGCTTTAGATTAAATCGTCCCTTTTGGGTCAGTAATGGATTTTACATCGTGACAGAACGATGCGAGTTTTCTGTGCTAAAATTAAAGCTATTGACCTTATGTGCTGGTTACTAGTCGATTGCTAAATCAATTGACCTTTACTCAAAATTAATAAAATGAGCACCGAGACTCCATTACCAAGTCCTGAACATGAAACAGAGGTAACCATTGTGTACCACCTTACTAATATAATCCTTTAATTACGTTCTTTTTAAGCGGAAGGATTTCGATTCCATTTTGCCCCAAGTCGGAGAGTTCGGCAAGTACCAGCAGTTGCTGTTGTGGCTCGTTTGCTTACCTGCGTGTATCCCATGCGGATTTCACGCGTTTAATCAGCTTTTCATGGCTCAAGTTCCTGATCATTGGTGCCAACTTCCGCCTGGCGCTTATAACACTAATTTGACTGCGTCACAATTAAAAGAGCTATTTATTCCTTCTAAAGTACACTATATCTTTTCAATGTAACGGCCACGGATATCAATTTTAGTTTAGGTAGAAAACGGAGAAATGGTTTATAGTCGTTGCACCATGTTTCAAGTTGACTTGGATTTTGTGAATTTATCCCTGGAAGAGCTTGAAAGTGTCAAGTGGCCCGAAATCGACTGTCACTATGGGTGGATATACGATCGAAGTGTAATTCGTTCTTCGGTGGTCATTGACGTACGTTTCCAACTCAAAAAGTTTAAGCTTTTAATAAATTGGAGCTAAAAAAAAACAGTTTGACTTGGTTTGTAATCACGCTATTTACCCTACGGTTGCCTTATCAGCGCTAAACGTTGGCGGAATTTTTGGCGTTTACATATTCGGAGTCATTAGCGACAAGTAAAGTTTGCTTCTGAGCAATTAACTCTCTAATCATCGTACGTCTTGTGGGATATATAGGTATGGAAGAAGAGTGTCGTTTTTCGTGTGTTTGGCAGTGGAATTAGTCGGTGGAATGCTAACTGGCTTAGCCACTGACTTCTGGACATGGACTGGCTTTCGAACTATTGTTGGGCTAACTATTCCTGCCATTTACCAGATTCCTTTCATTATCGGTAAGATAATAAATCTTAACGCTCATGAAATTTGATACTTGTAAAAAATTATACGCTAATTATTATTTTTCCAGGATTGGAATTAGTGGGACCTAGTTATAGAGCGTTTGTAACTGTTATGACTTGTGTATTCTACACTTTCGGAATGCTGTTACTAGCAGGGGTGGCTTTTGCAATACCGGATTGGACTCATTTTGCCTATGCAACGACTCTTCCCTTCTTTTTATACTTCGGTTACATGATGTAAACTTACTTAAAGGCATCAATTAGTGTTTAACGATGAAACCCAAGGTTTTTACCTGAATCACCGCGATGGCTTTTATCCCAAGGGAGGCTCGAGGAAGTAGCCGTGATCCTCAAGCGAATGGCTGCCGTAAACGGTAAAGTTCTACCGGAAGACTTTGCTAACACAATAAAGGTACGTAGTGTACTGTTTGATTCACATTAATTAGTTCTTAAGTGTTTTTGTTTTGTTAAGGATATGTACGCAAGTCAAGTGCGGAGTAAAGAAGAATCCAACACTGCCAAAGATCCTGGAATCCTTGACTTGTTCCGAACACCTAACATGCGATTAAAAACCATTCTAATCACCTTTAATTGGTAAGTAATATCCACTATCATTAAGCAATTGAGATCGTCATCAGTATACACTAACACTATGTGTAATTTTGTTTTGGAGTGAACAAAACAAAACCTGCAGCGCATTCTAGCGACAGAAATCGTACTAAATACGGCAAATCTCAAAGCGCTTTTCGAAATTTCCCATAAAAACCTCATTAGAGACTTCAAAGTTAAATTTGTTTCTTAATTAGGTTCGCTAATGATACAGTATACGTTGGATTATCGTATTATGGGCCAGCAATGGGCGACGATGAGTATTTGGCCTTCGCTTTGTCAGCGTTAGTCGAGCTACCGAGTTATATTCTTTGTTGGTTTGTAATGGATCGTTGGGGCCGACGTTGGCCATTATGTATTCTAATGGGATTAGGTGGAATCGCCTGCATTTGTACCGTATTAATGCCGTCAGGTATGTAAGGGTCCTAAGTTTTTAACTATCGATCTAATTATGCATCGTAACGCTATTAGGAGCCGATACAGGAACATTGGTGTTGTATCTAATTGCCAAATTTGCCATTTCTGCCACTTTTTTGATTCTGTATCACTTTGCTGGCGAGCTTTACCCTACGGAGGTACGTGGCGTCGGAATTGGTTTTACAGCCTATCTCGGAGGCCTAGGCTTGGTCATAATACCGTTCATCAACTACTTGGTGCGTAAAATTAGCTAAATTTAGCTCTTTCAGTTATTCCAATCTTTGATAGGGCACAGAAATGCTCGTTTTGCCGTTGGTTATTATGGGAGGTATATGCGTGGTGGGCGGAGCTATTGGGTTACGATTACCCGAAACGTTACACCAGAAACTACCCCAGACTGTGGAAGACGGAGAAGAATTTGGAAAAAACTTCAAATTAGCAGAATGCTTACAATGTGTTCCGTCCAAGTATAAAATGGAACAAGCTCAAAAAAAAATCCATTCAAACTAAATTCCCACTCACTCCAGGCCTGAAGATTCCATGGAACTTAAGATCAACAGGAAACCTATGGACCTCATTACGGAAACTTCAAGTCCACTGCTAAGTTCGGGAGAATCAGCAGTTTCCAGACGATTTAGTCACCGCCTGTTAGTGCGCCAAACCAGTTCACTAGAAATGGCTTTGGATCGGTCTGGCAGTGTCAAATTTCACCACTGGGTGTAAAGTGTATTGCAAGAACAGCAATTTCAAGAGACACTTTAGGGGTGAATCGATCCTTCGATTACTTCGACAACTTTGTTAATTTTTTCTTGTGTCACTTTGACAATTTTAGCTTGAAAACGCGAGCCTTTCGCAGCCCCTTTGCTGCCTTCAAACGTCCCCAACAGACTACAGAATACAAATTCACTTAACATTTTCCAAAAAATAAAGGAAACTTACATAGGCGCAGCTTTTAGAACAAGTTCAGGAGGACCGTATAAAACCAACATGTTATCACCGGTGACAATTAGGTACAAGTCTTCCGTATCTTTGACTTGACGGATAAACGTGTTTGTAAACTCCATATCCAAGTCAGGTCTGTGCACCAGAATTAGTCATTAGACCACATACTTGTTTATCAATTCGCACCTGTAAATCGAGCGGCAAAGGGCGGCTGGACCTTCCCGAATTTGTTTGTATAAATAAATGCATAATTCACCCACAAGTGACTGTTGCGTCTGCAATATTTATAACACACTTTAACCACGTTTCAACGAAAGTTTTTTTTTTTTTTACTTTGTTGGTGAGTTTTAGAGAATTTTGGAGTTTTGTGACCAATCCCACGTGCTCTTCCGGGGAATTTCTTTAAGGATTTTTTTCTTTGAAATAACAGATGTTTAGAATAACCAATTACTTGAGTAAAACCGTTAGCCTTTTTTCTCGGTCTAGCATTTTATCGAAATGGAGTCCTACACGGTTTCCGCATACGAAATAGAGGTTCGTTTTCCCTTTTTTCCCTTTTTCGGTGTGAAGTAGTTTAACCGTCTTGATTTGAGTGGAAATTAGATGTACCCTCAATTTTAATGGAATTCATTAATTCAGCTGACCTGTAATTCGCATAAATTCGAAATATGCGTTCCGCAGCACATGTTACTGTCAATTCCCGGCATAGTAATAACCCTCACATCTCCCACATGACCTTCAGGCAATCCCCTTGTACGAGCCTAAACTAAAAGCATTCATTCAACAGCTAATTTTAAAGCTTTGAAGTTGCCTGTTTGAGTTCTTCTGATCCAGACTGGTAAACCAAGACCTGTACCGGAACTGCTTGTCGGATTTTCTCGTTGACTGTATCTTCCAACTCGCTTTTTTGGGTATCAGATATAGACGGAGTGTCTGGGAGCAAAAGAATTCTTCAAATTCAAAGCAGCGTTGAAAAAATTGAGTGATATACCTAGCTCTATGTGAGAAACTTTTTCACCTAGCCACCAAGATAAAGTTGGAAAACCGAGTTGGGTTTCAGCAATTGCAGAAATGAGGTGCTGACCTAATATAGTAGATATGTATACTTTAAGTATGCAGTGACTATTTCTAACTTTTTTTCTGTGCTTTCACCAGAATGTTGTTGCATATGGTCCCACCGTCTTGTCCAGTTTAGTGTTTGTTGGACTACCGAGCCTGGTTCGAAGGGTTGGACGGAAAAGTGGACTGCCAGAGCCCCTTTTCTAGTCACACTTAATACCTCGATACCATTTAAAGTTCCCCTATCATCGGGCTATAGAGATTGAATGTTTTAAACGTTTTCAAGAAGGCGATAATGTGAGGCATGTTACTTGTCCGCCTCCTTCGGGAAACAAAATTGTGTCTTCAAGGACAATGTTAAAGCCCTGGATTGTTTCTTTCTTCCCATTTTGAACTACATTGAGCGTGGCGGGGTCGCAAGAGACAGTTTTAGACGTGAACTACGAGACCAAAGAGAGCAAGAAGGACAAATATAAGAAAAGATAGTTTAACTTGAGAATTTCTTACCTCTGTTTTGTACGGGAATTTGTGACACTCAAACATCTCTATAATGACTTAGGTGTTGGAATATCTTATAATATAAAATTAATTTGTGAACCTTCTAAAAGGCTCAGCCCGGGCAAACTGTGGATGTTTTACTACGATTATGTCATAAGATGTAAGATAGCTTCGACCACAACACTTGACACGTACCTAATTGTCGCGGCTCGGGAGAAAAGTTCCCTCGTTTTTTACCAGTATGTGCTTCCCCCTAGCGATGCTACCCTTTACTAAAAAAATACGCGTTTCGGGAGTAAGAGAGGGGAATGGAGAGGAAGATGTATGCTTTTTCAGGGAAGGGGGGAGTCCTAACTTAACTTAACCTAACCTAACTTAACCTAACTAACCTAACCTAACTTAACTCAACCGAGGCATGGAACCTCGTAGCAAAACCGTCTCCCGAGCCGCGACAATTAGTAGCAGCTCAACACTTGCGGATCGTAATGCAATGTTTGGTATCCACAACATACTGGATTTAACAGCCAATCAATCCGCTTTCGAAAGAAGTCGTGTTAGTTCCAATAGATGGCGTTTGTCAAAACAATTTACAATCGTTTTTAAAATAAGTTTTGCATATTTTTTAAAATGAATTAAGTCACAACAGTTTCCGTAATAACAAGATCTTTCAAACGCTGTTTACATAATGTACCACATGGTTATTATTTCCATCCGAAATTCCAATATCCTTTCACCCCCACATTCTAGAACTTGCCCCCCTTTTTCTTTTTCTTGGCAGGACCTTTAGGTTTCTTGACTTGTGACGAACCAGGTGCGGATGCCGGAGCTGAAACTGGTGACACAGGAGATCCCGGAGACATTTTATTGGTGGCAACTTTAGCCGACATATCGCTAAGAAAATTACACAAATTATTAGCCTTTTATAAACCGAATTAATATGTTAATTTACTAGATCTCCGACGCAGCTGCTGCAGAGCCTTGTGTACCTTTCGCAATATCTCTGTTGGGATGACGCTTGTCTTTCCTCTTGGGCCTGTAGGTGGATCGCTCTCGCTTGGGTAACCATCGTTCATGATCAGCTTGAACCCCAGAGCTGGCTGATGCCGGAATCTTAGTCTTCTTCTTCTTAGCAGTCTTCTTAGTCCGTCTATAAATGCATATTTTAATAAGCTTTCATAATGCTTGTCCTAACACAAGCCATGGCAAATTTATTACGAGAGGGGCTTGGGGGTTGGCAAAGCATCCTGTCCTCCTTTGGTTTTCTTAACATGCTTGAGGCCCATAATCCAAGGCGCATTCTCTAACGCATCTTCATCTAATTCACCATGGGCGGCATTCCCTTCTTTTGCCGACAAAGATGACGCAAACGTTCTCGCTTTGGCTGGATCAAACTAAGCGATTAAATGTAAGCAAAATTTCTTATAAATAGTAAAAAAATAATAAGAAAATTAAGGGATATACCTGACTGTACGCTAAAACGAGCTGCGCCAAAACGCGAACGTCTTCAGTATCTTGCAATTTTCGTAGATCTTCAAAAAATTTCGCAGCGTCTTTGGCGCCTCCGTTTTGCAGGTAAAATGTCCCTGCTTGGGCATACAGCTTTTTGCGTCCTTCGCTGTCACGTCCATCCTCGCCCCACCATACACAGGCTTCTTTGAGCAAAGCAAACGCCTTGTCTTTCTGGCCTTGTTCCATGAATAAGAACAACAATGCGCTCACTATTCCCAACTTGTACTTATCCGGTGCGGAAAGAGTAACCAGCAAAGCACAGGCCTGGTCTAATTTGCTCTAAAGGGAACATCTTTATTATTACAGACAGATCTTCACGTTAATTTCTATACTTCTTGGAGCAGCAGTTGAGCTCGTGCCAAAATCAATAACGTCTTCAATTCGGGGTGGTCCTTAGAAACTTTTTGCAAATAATCCAAAGCATCTGGTAATTTCTTAGATTTGACCAACATCGAAAGCTTGACTAGTACAGTTTGGGCGTCTACGGTATTGTTTATGCTTTTGAAGGCTTGTTCGCACTGATCTAGCTGCAACAGATAGATCAAAATTTTTAAAATATGTTTAGACAATATTTGTGTTACTGTTTTTACGAACCTGACCGGCGATTACGTAAAGTAAGGCGTGGTTTAGAGCGATGGTATGCTTCTGGTTTTGGGTCATTTTCTGTAAAGCTTCAGGTTGCATGGCTGCCTTGAGTTTCTTTCTGGAATCGAAGATATTCCATCCTTTGTTGAGTGTAGCAATGTTGTGCGACGCTACAGCAATCAGAGCTGCATCGGACGGTTTTTTCTTCAAAGCGTCGGTATAAAGCTTTTGCGCTTCAGTTAAACGACCTTGCTTTTGAAGGCAGTAGCCCAATTGGACCCTACAACAAATGTTCCTAGTACCAAATCTACTAGCATAGCAATGCAATCTGATTGTACCGTATAATAGCCAGTTCTTCATCAATGTCTTCCTCGACATAACCATCTTCTTCTAGCGTTTTCCTTCCCAGTTCCTCGGCTTCGCGCAATTTAGCTTCAGCTTCGACGAACTGCTTTTTACCTATCAGTTGGCACGCACAATTGTAACAGATCTCGTAGGTTGAGGAATCTAACGAGGAGGCGATGTTATCCGTCTGGAAGGGAAAAAAACAGTAAAGTTTGTATTTTACAAGATTAGTTGAGATCTATTAACTTACTGCTCCTGTTAAATTCAAGCTAGCTAAGGCTGCTGTAAGATTGGTGCGTCTCTCCCATTCGTACTCATCGTCCGTTTTCTTTAGAAGATCCTTGTAGGTGTCGAGACATTCTTTGTACTTCTCCAAACGGTACAAAATTTGCGCTCGAAGTTCCTGAGCCTCCAAACTCAAAGACGACAAGCTGTCCAATGTTTTTAAAGCCTCGCTACTATCGTTTAAACGATACAAGCAGTAGGCTTTTTCGAAAATCAGATTTCTATAATAAAGTATTAATATACATAAATAATCTGCGATCGAGACACGCGTAAATGGCGTTTAAATGGTAATTTGACTAACTTGGAGAGTTCTGGCTTTTTCCGTATTGCTTGCAAGGCTTCTCCAAATTCGGATTCCTGAATAAGACTGACAACTAAGCATTGAAATGCTTCAGCTTCTTGGGGGCTTTCTTGCAGGACTATAATTATAATGTAGGAAAAGAAACAGGAACAAAAACACAAAACGCGTTACCAGCTGTTCACATATTAATTTTTGCCCACAATTAATTCGTTAACAGTAACAGTATAATTAGCTAACCTTTCTTGGCCAACTTGGCTGTTTTTGCATAATCTCCATTTTTCGCACTTTTGGCTATTTCAGCATATAACGCGGCAATATTTGCAGCACTTGCTTCTGTCGACGCCATTATAACATGTGAAGCACAACCACTGATATTGGCGCTACTGGTGGTCAAATATGTAATTACTATTCAATTCACGCCCTCTGATTAACAAGTCCGAGATAAATTACTTATTAGATCAATTTTTCTTTCAGAATTTGATTCACAATCAAGTTTGAACAAAAATTCATGGACATGATACTCATTGACCGAGGCTGTAATAAGACGATCGCGTCGACTATCAAACTTTGCATCTTTCTAAACGCACCACACAGACAAAAGACGAATCGTCTATAATCATACGAAAAACCAGAAACTATAAAGCCTGCATACGAACATTGCACGAGCCTCCACATTGTTTTTAAAAAAGATTTGAAATAAAGGGGACAACAAAAGGTACTTTACAACAAAAACTAAGCTATTACAGATACCTGGGCACAAACGCTCTTTCTTTCAGCTTCACTGCCGTTTATTGGAATACTTGGAAGGCCTGCCGGTATTTCCACCTAAACTTTTCCCGTCCCCTGTCCAAGATCTTGTCTTGGATCGGCATTCCCGTAGTTCTTCTGCGTGTAAAGGATCCAACATGGGTTTATAACTTCGCGGCACGCATAGAGCAGGGAATTCACTATAAAATTTCTTGTATCCTCCTTCAAGAACGTACACTTCTGGCCAGTGAAGTGCTGGATACGAGTCCTTGTTGCTAGCCCGGTCTTGACTTCTTAAAAAGCGGGACCTGCATGCAACAAAAAAGTTAAATTCAACAATATCATAAGCTTCAACAGTTATATACAATCCTGGTCCGCGCTCTGCAGAAAATTCGCAGTGGAATATCAAAACATGTGGATTTGAGGATGGGTTTTCCTCTGTAGGTTGTCCCAGTGGACCTTTTCCGTCCAAAAAACTGGCCAGTAGCATTTCCTTTGTCCATATGTTAACAGCTTCGGCGACATGACCCCCCGCAAACTCGTACGGGTACCGGCAATCCACTACGGTGTAGCCATTCACTTGGGAAGAGAACTGTCCTTGCATAAGTAAGGACAAGGTTTCTGGCGTTATGCTTTTCAGGTCTGAATGGCGACCTCGGATTAAAGGTAAACTGTATGGTCGCGAAAAGTCCCCAACGTAATCTCGATTGTCTGAAACTAACAATCACAACATTACAAAATTAGTGAAAAAATTTAGCATTAAAACTACCTTTCTGTAAGGCTCGTTTTATAGTAGCTTCAGTCTCGGAATGACACCTGTAAATCCTAGGGTTACTGGGTTGGCTTGTCTGCAACGAAGCGTCGTTCAAGGACCCACTTCCGGACAGAAGTCCGACACCTACGGCACTACAATTTAAAGACGGTTTTCGACGCTTGTTCTGGATGGGCGAGTCAACATCACGAGGCGGCTCTGGTCTCTTGAAGGCGAGCAAGAGGTCATCTCTACTCATGTGTTTCATAACCACACCAACGCGCCGTTGCTAAATAAAAAAAAGTTCTTATTTGAAAATTACTTCAATTTGAGACTCTGGTTCGAAATTACCCTCGAAGAATTGGGCGTGTCGCAGTCTGCCATTGAAAGACAGCGTCGATAGGCAGGTCTACTTTGTTTACAGCTCGACAAACTTTCCCTCGATGGACTCACTAATGGAGCGGATAATAACTGCGAAAACCCTTTCATCTGCACGTCGTCACTCTGAGGAAGTTCAGCAAAAAATAAAATTGGGAATTAAAATAAAACAAATAAGATCTAACAAAATAATCAAGAAATAAATAATCATCATAATAAATCATAAAAATCAATCACATTTAATAAACAATAACTTGAACAAAAATATTTCAATAATAATTCACATAATGAATATTCTAAAAAAGAATGCAGACGACGAAAAAAAAGAAAGTCTCAAACTATAATTACGGAATAATCTGCTCGCATTAACTGATCCATGAAACCATCATCACTCGGCTTCTCGCCATCTGGCAATTCAGTAACATCTGCTGCAACTACCTCTTGCGATAACTTTTCTTTCCCCCCCGGAGACATGTTAGAGGAGGCCTTCCGCCGAGCAGGAGCTTCAGGAAACCTAAGATTTGAATAAAGAAAATTGAGCCTACAACGAGAGGAAAAGAATTTTTCTTACTTGAACGGGTCCTCTGATCCGATCCCGATTCCGGAGTCCTGTGAATCTTGCGAATCGTCAATCAAGGTGCACGTATTTTGCCAATTGGTTAGAAACTGCAATGGCTGTCGTTTATCCTCGCAACTCGCTGCTATTGATGTCACCGTAGTAATACTTCCTTTTTCACAATCAACATTTTGTACATGTGCATTTTCCTTTTCATGGCGAAATAGTCCGCGTGGTTGGGTGTGGGCTATTACACGACGTAAAGTTGGAGTGGTCCTGTAAACACGTCTTTTTTAGAGTGACATTTGTCAAAGAACTACAGAAGAAATTCGTATACGTTTCTGAATACTTTTCCCGCGTTTTGCTACACGTGAATACGTCCTCGTCGTCTTCTGGGGTATCTGCTGTTAAGGATAACCGTCGACGTGGGGTATTATCCAAAGTGGTCCCGCTCAAATTATGCGCCAAATCAGTGAGAGGCGAAAGCGCTGAAGACGACGAAACCACGTTGGCTTTAGCGATGTTTAAAGTTGGTCTGAACGGTCGCAAACAAGCCGGAAAACGCGATCCGTTCGAAAAGAGATCTGGTGTATCGCAGGATTCTGGGGAGGAGGCATAATTTCTATAATTGGGGGTGTCTGCCATAATTATGGAACACGTTCACCGTTCAGGTATGGGAAAATTCCTAGAAGTTAAAAAAACAAAACATTTGTTTTAACTAACAAAGTCGCCAACAATTCAAATGATAAAACTCGCAACTGGAAACTTGAAGTTGAAATGAAAGTCAAATTATCTCAACGTTGCAAATCGTTATCTTAAAAATGTGATCCTATCTTCCATGTTTGCAGAAAAAAATGACCTACGTGACACTGACAGAACCAGTACAGTGTCCCGAACAAGTTTAACAGGAAACCAGCTCAGAACAAAGACATAACAAGAACAAGAATAAGTTAGGTGCAAAGACCGGAAATGAACTTACCTCCTTAAATTAAACTCACGTCAACTTACACTTGCGCTGAGAAAACCACTGTTTATGACTTCGAAGACATTGGCACTTAAAAGTGTACAAAATTTTCACTTAGAAGATAAGAAAGATTGTTGAATTTCCACCCAACAACCCACGCGAGGACCCAACCATCAGTAAAACCAAACGGCTGCGGCTATCCAATCTGCAATGTGTCGAACCCGCATCCGCCAAGTACAACAAACGGGCCTGGCAGCTGCGCAGCCCGAGTTCCTAACCGCCTAAAGTGCGTGGACCCAAGCCGCAGTAGAGAGACAAGACCAGAACCAAAGAATCTTGGCGGGATGCGCCCTAGCCGGTTTTTGTTTGAATTTTAGTCAAGCAACGCCCCTTAGCAAGTTAGCGTGCATGCTCTGGTATCGCTAACCCGTGCTTCACGAATTGCAAATTTCCGTGATACCTGCGCAGAACGAAAAGGGAGCCGGGCTTATAACTTGTTTACATGTATTATTCCGCGCTTGTTCGAGGTTGGCGAATTTTAAACTTACAGAATGGAAAATAAACGAACCGTCTATGTTGGTAAGTTTTACATTTCAAGCACTTTTTTTTAAATTTCAGTTAGCAGGAAAACAAATGTTCAAATGCCGGAAAATTGTTATTAAAACTATTTTTTGTTTTTTATAGGTGGATTGGCAGAAGAAGTTGACGAGAAAACCATTCGCTCAGCCTTCCTACCCTTTGGAGACATCATAGATGTTCAAATTCCTGTGGATTACGAAACAGAAAAGCATCGAGGGTTCGCCTTTATCGAATATGAACTCCCTGAGGATGCCTCAGCAGCTATCGACAACATGGTAAGCACCCGTTTTGCATTATTGATTTATTTTAATAGAAAGAGGATTCTTTGGTTCATTTTCCTAGAATGATGCAGAGCTGTTTGGAAAACAAGTCAGGGTCAACATTGCTAAACCCTTGAAAATGAAAGCGGAATCCACCCGTCCCCTATGGGCCGATGATGAATGGTTGAATCGGCATTCAGTGCCAGCGAATGGCACTGAACCTGAAACGGGGGACAAAACAGCAGCAGCAGCAACAGAAGAAGAAGTAATTGAAGGAACTGAAACCAAGCCAAAAGAAGCGTCCAAAATCGTAACTTTAAAAAAAAAAATTCAAGTTCTTCTTTTAAAAACGAACTATTTCTGTTTTTCTCGCAGGCCGATAAAGCCAAAGCCAAAAAATCCAACCCACAAGTGTACTTGGACATCAAAGCTGGCAATACATCCTTGGGGAGAATAGTAATCATGCTCAGAGCGGATGTCGTGCCCAAAACGGCCGAAAATTTCCGTTGCTTATGCACCCATGAGAATGGGTATGGATATAAAGGCTCAGCCTTCCATCGCATCATTCCCAGCTTCGTAAATATCTCGTCACTATGAAAATGCTCACCGATTTCTATACATTTCTCTATTACGTTAGATGTGCCAAGGTGGAGATATAACCAAAGGAGACGGCACTGGTGGGCGATCAATTTTTGGCAATAAATTCCCTGACGAGAATCATACTTTACGGCACGTTGGATCAGGCATCGTTTCAATGGCCAACTCTGGTGCTAACACAAATAGTTCGCAGTTTTTCATCACTACCGAGAAGACAGACTGGCTTGACGGCAAACACGTCGTATTCGGACAAGTATTAGCTGGATTGGATGTCGTACGCAAAATGGAGGTAAAATCTATTCATAATTGAATCTAAATATGTAGTGATTTTTTTCATTTTTATTCCAAGAAATACGGATCTAAATCTGGGAAACCCTCCGAAAAAATTACCATCGCAGGCTGTGGGGAGTTGGTGTGACCTAGCGTGTTTTTTGACTCATTTATTTGAATACAATCTTAATTAAAAAATCCTAATTTATGAGTTCATTTATGAAAGTTCAGGTAATGTCACTTTATCTAAGGAACCTTTATCTACTAGCACTGATCCTAGCACGCGTGTGATCTTCCCGGTAGCCACCGTTTTATTGTTCTCTCGTAAAGTAAAGGGCTGATTCTCAGAAACCGCCATCGCTTTGAGCAAAGTAAGATAAACCGTCGCGTGTTCGCCCGGCATTAGAAACTGCTGATTCGGACAAAGATCCAGACGACAAGCGATATTCCACGTCCCGCTGAATAACTGTTGAATGTACTTAGTACTCACGGGACGGCTCCGCCCCCCTTCACCTTTGGAAAGGAAGTAAATCTGCGCTTCGAAGCGATTAGCCGATTTCATGCTACCTGCAGCGCACAAAACCATCCCTTTCTGCACGTTATGGAGCCGAACTCCGCGCAACAATGCGCCGATATTTTCCCCAGCTTGTCCTTTGGGCACCGACTTCTTAAACACCTGGACGTCGGTAACGGTAGTTTTAAGGTTCTGATCAAACCCAATGAGCTCTGCTTCGGCGTTTCGGCTCAGCACGCCCTTTTTCAAGGTGCCGATCACTACCGATCCCCGTCCAGGCACCGTCATGGCGTTATCGATGGGCAGGAAAAAGGGAGCGTCCAAATCTCGCACTGGGACGGGGATATGAGTGTCTAATGCGGCCAGTAGCTCCTTTACAGCCGGTACTCCGACGGGCGTCGTGTCCCCCGCCAAGGCGAGTGACGCCGAGCCTCTTATGACCGGTGCATTGTCCCCATCGAAGCCCAAATCCGAGAGCAGCTCCCGCATCTCGATTTCGACTAGATCCAGCGTTTCTTCGTCGACCAAGTCGGCTTTGTTCAGAAAGACGATCAAGTGCATGACGCCCAGCTGTTTGGCCAGTAATAGATGCTCTCGGGTTTGGGGCATGGCTCCATCCGTGGCGGCGACCACCACAATCGCTCCATCCATTTGGGAAGCGCCCGAGATCATGTTTTTGACGAAATCCGCGTGGCCAGGGCAGTCAGTATGAGCATAGTGTCGTAATTGCGTCGAGTATTCTAAATGGGCGATGTTGATAGTAATGCCGCGGGCTTTCTCCTCCGGCGCTTTGTCGATCTGATCGTAGGCGATGAACTTGGCCAGCCCGTCGTTCTGCAAAACGCGCGTAATGGCGGCACTGAGCGTCGTTTTCCCATGATCCACGTGGCCGATAGTCCCTACATTGAGATGCGGTTTTGTAATAGGCGTAGGTGTGTCTGAAGAGAACAGTCGGAGATGATTTAACTTGGAAAGGGAAGCGCAACATATGGAACTTTGTCGCCAAGCGACTAGCAGCAAGCTGTGGGCGGAGCCAAAGCCCAAACTCCTCAATATCATGTTAAATTATCTCTATTATCCTTAAGACACTCTAAACTGTGTTGTTCTACCTCTTATAGGTTTTGATAATAATAGAGAGAAGCAACTAACTTTATTATCACGCGTTTTTGCGAGAAGAAGTGTTGGAATAAGGGTTTGTTTGTTTATATTTACATACTATGGGGATGAGCGTGTTGAGGCGTTGAAACGCGAAACGCTAAAATCTTTGTACCATAGCCTACCGTCCAAAGGCTACAACCGTTTGTCGTAAAATCAGGCGGGAACTCGTAGCGTTACTTCACGAACAATGTGATAATCATTAATACACAGTAACAGAGCGAATATTGTTCGATACCGAGATTCGCAGCGTAAGAGCACAACAGGCTTGATCTTACTATGCTAGATAACCTATATATTTCTATGGCATAGTAAAGGATCCTGAGTAGAATCATAATTATTTGATCGGCTATTGCGATTCTAACCTTGCTATTGTATGACAAAATTTGGCTACGTTTGGCAATGGACGTTTACCAGGAATTTATGCTGCAATGTAATATTTTTTTGTAATGTCCGTAGTATTTTTCTTTCAAGCCTGGGCTGGGTTAGCAAATTGGCTAAGGTGAAGAACCCCACAAGAAAATGGTTGATGTATTTATGGCTAGGACCCTATTCATAGTCTGAGCTCGCTGATATAAAACGCCCCTATTATTTTTGGCGCGACCTACATATCTTACTGAATCTTTAGCATTTTCGAAAACAAAACCCCAATTTTTTTTAATAACTCTAGTTATTATTTCGCACTTTTCTTAAACATTTCCGTCAACTAAGCAAGAACCCAGAAGTTGTACTAGGAAAAACCTTTTCACCACGAAATTCTTCTTGCGTTGACACCTTCATTCGTTAACTTCTTCTGGCAGTGAAACTTTTCTTTGTGGTCTATTTTTAGGCTAAAAAATCATCATTTCTTAGAAGAAAAGGAGAGGCAAAGAAAACTCTAGACTGTTGGTTTCTGTGCATGTTTTTTGGAGAGAGACGTCATCATTGAGTCTATTAATCGTTTTCGCAGCCTCTCTTTCTTACATGAAGTATCTGTCGGTGTCGAAAAGTTGCAGTTTCCGTTTTTCTAATCTCTTACTCTTTCTCTCTGCGGTTCAAGAAAAATAGTACCAGCCAGCTAATTCATGTTGCAAGGCGAGAAAGTCCCATGAAATATGGAGATAGTAAATATGTAACGCGGGTTCTCCAACCATACATGATTTCCCCCACGTTTCCCTTTCCTTGGTTACCACTAGGAAATTACACCCTCTCTTTGACTGGACGTGGAACAGGGCGACGGACTCTCTTTTAGATAAACAAAAATAAAAGTTGCAAGATGGATTTAAAACTGGTCGTAAAAACGCCTGCTCCCCAAACTTTACGGGGAGGTCCCTAAGCTTTTGAGTGTCTCAAGCAAGCTGTCCGTTTGCGTCTTCTCATAACTCGTAAAGACCAAGACTTTACTGCCTCCGCGGAGCAACCGATCTTGCCAGGCCTTGGAAGCTGTGCTGATCTCTACACAGCGAAAATGGAAGCAGTCGGCCTTCCGCTGTAGTCTCACCCGAGCTGCCCTAGGAATTACCCGTTGCGCTGCAGTTTTCTCACACGCACTTGTAAAACCATCTTTTTGTCAAAGTCCCTTCTCTCGTGTTGTCTTTAACTTAAAAAAAAAGAATCTACATTACGAGGAATGCGCAATTAAGTGGGAGGAAAGGCCTACTAAAGGTGTTTCAAAGGATGTGTTCCTTTAAAGGTGCCCTGGTTTTGGTGATTGGGTGTCTTTTTGGGTGTTTCCAATTCGGATCCACGGCCATCTCGCTTGATGCAGGTAACAAAAACAAAAAAATAAAAATCTCGGCATCTGTTTATATAATGTTAAACTTGTATTGTTCGTAAGTAAATGTGTCTTCAATCTAATTACTTTGACGGGTTGAAGATATTTAAGAATCTACAATCAGTTCAATGAAATTGAAAACTACGTAAAGTTGCTTTTCGAATGATTTTACGTTTAGAACTCTCAGATATGAACAGAAATAGATTAAAGACAGAAATGCGTACGGTACTACAAGTTGAGTTACTTATCTCCGCTTTTTTAAAGCTCTTAAAGTGTAGACACCTCATTTTTAAGGGTCAAACTTTTCTTTTTATAGCTTTGTCAGAGAAGCTGAAGGAAGCTTTGCGCCATGAATCATTCCTGCTGTCGTTCCGGCACGTGAACCCTCGACAGATGCGACATCCCGCGTTTCAGAACCTCGTCTCCTTCGATTTACCCCAGGCTAAGATTAAAAGCTCGCTTAGTCTCGATCGTCGTACCAAACAAAGTAAGACGTGTTTCTTTCATTTCGTACAATAGTAAATTTTACGCCGAATCTTACAATAATTGCTACCCATATCTTGAAACGCAGTTTTCTTGAAATCCACCGTGGACGGGAAACTAAACCAACAGCAAATCAAGCTCCGGTGGTTGGATGGCCGCCATGGAGCCTCCAACGTATTCCTCATCTTCCGAAACTCGTCGATGGAAATTGTCGTCGACTGCGAAAGCCAAGGCGAGCATCCCTTCCCCCTGGCCCTCCCGCTGTCTGACGACCAGCCTTTGCAAGTCGTAAGTAGTATTGAGATGTTGCATTCATGTGGGTGTTTAGGTGTGGCAGCCAACGTGCCTTAATTTATACAACACCCTGAAAGCGAGCGAAAAAAAACTTCCATAAAAGGAAGAAAATTAATAGTCGAGCACCAGCAGGCTATAAAAGGAAATCAAGGGACCAGGTCGAAACCCGATCAACCTAAATTCCTTTTTGTCTTTTCTTTTTATAAATATTTAAGTTAAGGAGATTTTTTAATTCATAGCGGTCCTTAAGTTACGCAGAAATCCTGAATTAAACATGAATTCAACGAAAAAAGAGATGAACTCGTTTTTTTTCTTATTTTTATACACATAATAGTATCACGATCGACGGCTGAGGGTCGTAGTGGATTCTGATACCCAAAGCGGTAGGCGCCGCAACAATTGTTCGTCTGACAGTAATCTCTTGCAACGGGACGATGGCTATTCCTACACACGACGAGGTATGTAGAGCCATTAATGAACTGCGGCCTTCTTCCTTCCTTTTTCTTGTTGTTGAAAGAATTCCGCTGCGTTTTTTTTTTTTGTTTTTTTTTGTATAGAGTCGTTCGGCTTGATTGTCTTTGGTTGGGCCTCGTTGATTGCATGATTGATCTTTTCCCTTGTTTTTTTTTCTTGTCGCTTTTTTAATTGGCATTCGTTTCCGGGCTTTTCATTGTTATATGTCCAGAAGTGCATCGCTGTCCCAACAGCGGACTTGGACATACATGTCCCACATTTGTCCAAACACCACCAGCATCCCTCATCCGAGGTAAAATGAACAAAGATAAACGCTCCAATTTTCAACCAAAAACCGCTAAGGAAGTTTTCCATTTCTTAGAAACAATTATCTTCTCAATATTAGTCATTACGACATAATGACTAATGCAAAAGAGAAAAGCAAAATAGTAAAAGCAAAGTTAAGACTCTAATGTCTCTAAAAACTCCCAAGTCGGATGGAAAACTTCTTCAAGAATAACTAAAAATAGACAATAAGCTTGTTCAACGCATGGTTTCCATTTTGCCTATTTTAAGTAGCTTTTGTGAACATTCTAATCAAAATTGTCTTGGATTTTTCAGGCGATATTCCGATTTTCTCCAACGACGACGACAGAGGTAAGAGATTTCAAAAAGATGTTTTTAACAACAAAACAGATCGTAAATTAACTTACACTTTTCGGTGAGAATCAGCTGTTCTGAAAGTCCTGACGGAACTCACCAACGCTATCAAGCAACTGCAATTAGAGATCCAAGCTCAGCGCCAGGAAACTAGACAACTCCGCGACACTCTGGAGAACTGCGAAGCCTGTAAGCCAGGTATTAATGAGAAATTGCCGCGAAAACCACTAAAAAAATGTCATGCGATAGGCCAACCTCGAGAAACGTGTTCCTCCACGCCTTCACCTTGTTACCCCGGGGTCCAATGTTTGGATACCCCAGAAGGAGTGCGTTGTGGACCCTGCCCCAGAGGCTATATTGGCAATGGGCGCTCTTGTACACCTGGTGTCACGTGCGCTGATAAACCCTGTTTTGCAGGTGGGTAGTTTCTTTTCTCTGGTGCTTAATTGTCGGAGGAGGTACAGAGATTTACATGAGAAATAGGGCAGGTTTTAGGCACTGTAATAAACCCACAAACTAGTTTCACTTGTCGTTCTAGATTTATATCCGCCAACATACACATATATTATTCTAACGTCAATCAAGACTTAAATAAAGTTAACTTTTCCAACTCAACATTATTGTAGCACTTGTGGGAAGCGCTACAATAATGTTTTCTTAAAAAATCATATTCATTGAGTAATCATTGAGTAATGATTAATTGAGTTATCCTTGAGTTATGATTAATTGAGTTACTATCGATTTTCTGAGAAGGGGTGAGATGCGTCGATACGGAAAGGGGTGCCAAGTGTGGTCCATGCCCCTCGGGCTACATCGGAGACGGTCAGCGATGTCGTCCAAGAAACGCGTGCGAAAACGCCCCTTGTTACCCCGGTAGGTTACAAAAGACCTTTTCAAAATTCAATTACCTTTAGAAGTCGGGTTGGGTAGTAAATCTTGCAATGCCTTAAATAGGGGCCCAGTGCCAAAGCATCGACGACCCCCCTTATTACCGCTGTGGACCTTGCCCAGCTGGCACGACCGGAAACGGTACTGCCTGCGTCGACGTGGACGAGTGCGATTTGGCTGAACCCTGCGACCCTCGGGTACGCTGTATTAACCTCAACCCAGGCTTCCGCTGCGATCCCTGCCCCAAAGGGTACACTGGCCCTGTTCCACAAGGCTTAGGCGTCGACTTCGCCCGCAACAACAAGCAAAAATGCGCTGATATTGACGAATGTGCTGATGGCCGTAATGGCGGCTGCGTACCCAATTCGCAATGCTTGAATTACCCGGTAAAACTATTTTCCGTATTGCGGTATTGGTAACTGATAAAGAAGAATTAATTCTTGTTACTTATAACTATAACGTAAGCTAATTGTAGTACTGATAAGTACAATATTAAGTAATACTATTTAATACTATTACATAATATTAACTATTTAGTTCATATTTAAGAATGTTAAGTATGGCTTCACAGAATACATTTGTTAGGATTATGTGTAGGATACAAAAGTTGTTCGAATATATTTCTTAAAAAGATTTTATTGTATGCTAGACAAGACCAGGTGCAATTCAATTTCCAATATTATGTTTTTTTAATGAGCTTTGGCAATTAGGGTTCTTTCCAATGCGGACCTTGCTTAGACGGCTTTTTCGGGAACCAGACTGCGGGCTGTCATGACGCTCCGGGGGTCTGTCCGGATGGAACGCGCTGTGATATCAACGCGGAATGCGAAAAACCTGTCGGACTCAATCGTTTTCGTTGTCGGGTAAAAAATACAAAAAACCAGATAACTCTCAGTTGTTCATGGGGTTTTGCTACTCTAAATTTGTTCTTTTGTCGCTCCGTTAGTGTAAAATTGGATTCGCAGGAAACGGCAAAGTTTGTGGTCCTGATCGCGATTTAGATGGCTGGCCCGATTACGACTTGGCCTGCACTGACCCCAAATGTCGCAAAGTACACCTCATATTTTTTGAAAATCCTTTCCTTTCTAAAGTTTAAACTTCCCTTAACAGGACAACTGTATAAGTACCCCCAATTCGGGTCAAGAAGACGCGGACCGGGATGGAATCGGTGATGCGTGCGACGAAGACGCTGATAATGACAACATTCTCAATGGCCCCGTAAGTTTCAAATTCAACCAAAACCAAAAATTGAAAGCATTTCGAAAGCTTAAGAACCCTTTCTTAACTCTCTGTCTTTTTCAAGGACAATTGCCCATTAGTTGCCAATCCCGAGCAGACTGATTCGGACCCGGGCGGTCCGGACAAGCAAGGTGATGCTTGCGACAACTGTCCGACCGTCCCCAATCTCGATCAAGAAGATACGGATCGGGACGGGGTTGGTGATGCCTGTGATCCTGACATGGACGACGATGGTAACCGACAGATTACTTTTTCTACGTTCAATAGTTCCTAACTTTTCTTTGTACCACAAAAAATGCCAGGTATTCCAAACATACGCGACAACTGCCCTAAAGTTCCCAACTCGGATCAGCGCGATCAGGACGGGGATGGATTGGGTGACGCTTGCGACAACTGCCCCAAAGTACCCAACCCAAGCCAGTCTGACACTGACAGCGATTTGGTGGGCGATTCTTGTGACACCAACATTGATCGCGACAAGTAAATACTTTTAAAAAAATCTGAATTATAAACTAATATTACCATATTATTGCCATACTTAGCATACTAGATTGCTTTTTTAGTGTACTAGATTTTTTATATACTCAAAGCTGACTTTTTTAAGGGATGGAATCCAAGACTCGCTTGACAACTGTCCTAACATCGCCAACAGCGATCAGAGGGATGCAGACAACGATAATATTGGTGATGAATGTGACCCTGATGCGGACAACGACGGCGTTCCAAACTTGAAAGATAACTGCCCTATCGTATACAATCCTAATCAAGAGGACAGCGACGGTGAGTTACTTTATTACAAAGCAATTATGTTTTTTTTCTAATTGATATCGAGCCTTTTATTATTTTTATCTATTTTTTTGCAGCAAACGGAGTGGGAGATGCTTGCCAAGACGATTTTGATGATGACGACATACCCGATTTTATGGATAATTGTCCAAACAATTCCCAAATATACGCCACAGATTTCAGGTACAATACTTAACTATTTGAATTTTTTATTTAAGCAAGGTACAATTCTGACCTTCTGACAATTCTGACCTGCAAGATACAGACCTTCTCCTTAACTTACAGAGAAACAAACTTAATTGAACAGTAATAGGCTTCGGCCCAAACTGGTAAAAAAATCGACTTAATTCTAAACTTAATTCAGCTTAATCCTAGTTTTACTTTAAATAATGAATTTTTTTATTATACGAGTTTATTGGTATCTCCTAGGACCTATCAAACGGTAGTGTTGGATCCTGAAGGAGACTCGCAGATCGATCCTAATTGGGTAATCTACAACAAAGGCGCTGAGATTGTGCAGACGATGAATAGCGATCCCGGCCTGGCCGTTGGTAATTTACTTTCTTAAAAAAAAAAAAAAAAAAAAAAACTTTCATTTGATCACGTCTATCCATTGCTAGGTTTCCATCGCTTTGGGGGCGTGGATTTCGAAGGCACGTTTTTCGTCGACACTGAAATCGACGACGATTACGTTGGATTCATCTTCAGGTTAGACTTTTCTTTTAGAAAGAATATAAACAAATGGATAATCAAAATTTAATAAGTCTTATACAATTTTAAATTGTGTCTATAGCTATCAAGATAATGCCCATTTCTACACCATCATGTGGAAGAAAAACACCCAAACCTACTGGCAAGCAACTCCTTTCCGAGCTGTCGCCGAACCAGGCATCCAATTAAAACTCGTGCAATCTAATACTGGTCCTGGGCAGATGATGCGGAACTCGCTTTGGCACACTGGCGATACCGAGCAACAAGTACTTGAAAATAATACATTCTTACAGTTCTCTCTCTATTTTTTATACACGATTACTATTACGGTTATACGATTACTTTTATATTGGATTACATTATACACTATTATTAGTTTGTATACATTATTACATATTACAATTGTTATGTTTAGACTTTCAATTGGATATCCCAACATAGGCTTTCGCTTATGTTTGGGTTGTCATTATAATAATTATTATTATTTAGATTAAACTGTTATGGAAAGATCCGCGCAACGTAGGCTGGAAAGAAAAGGTCGCTTATCGCTGGTTGTTGCTTCACCGTCCCAAGATCGGTCTGATTCGCTTGCGAATCTTCGAAGGCGAGAACATGGTCGCAGATTCGGGTAACGTCTTCGATTCTACCTTGAAAGGCGGCCGACTGGGTGTGTTCTGCTTCTCGCAAGAAATGATTATCTGGTCCGATCTGGTCTACCGTTGCAACGGTAAGAAATGCCCCCCCCCCCCCAAATCCTGACATCCATCGCGTGATTTTCCTTTACTGATAACTTGGACGATTTATTATTTTAGACGCGGTACCTGAAGCGATTTATCGCGAACTGCCGCCCAGACTCCGAAACGAAGTCCACATTGATCGCACGCGAGCTCCCACCCTTACCGCTAAATAAATAAAAAAAGAATCCAGGATTAATCGTTTTTTGCGCAGGAGATTTCAGATAAAAAATTAATAAAACTAGAAAATCCAGACTCCCTATAATTTCCTAAAATCGCACTAATCATGAAACGTTTGTAGCTTCATAATAATAATTAATCTGTTTAAAAAATCCAAACAAAAAGTGTACCTTAGATCCCAAAATCCAAACGGTCATTTTGTGACACTCTCATCTGTTTTGTAGTGCTACAGTAAAATTCTTCCGCTAAAGCTAAACATGGTCTTCTCTCAAAAGTATTCTATTACGACACAAACCAAAATAAAAACTTGTGTCTATTTCTGTCGATGTTTATGTTAATTAAAAAAAAAGAACTTCTTGACCTCGCCATCAGGCTTGCAGTAACTCGACTACGATGACCATATTGGTCAAAAGGGTCACTCAAGCCTAAGTTAAATAGCCAAGGCGTGTACTACAGCTTCTTCGCTAACCACCTGCTCAGTTGGACGTGGGCTTTCCAGGTAACCTAAACCCAAGCCAAGATCTCAAAGCATAACCTCGAACCCGCACACCCAAAGTCAGCATATATCTATTCACCAGCTGCCTTTTCATTCCTTTATTTTCTTGTTTTCAGGGTATCTCACTCCTCCTAAAAGGAATACAGTGTAGCAGCAAAAGTACCACCTGCCCTTCTGCTCTCTCTCTTGTCTTTTTATTGTTGATCTCTGCGTTTAAACCTGGAGAAAAGGAAATCTGGCGTCCGCCGCGGAGCTTTAAAATTGTGGCCTCCGGGAGACAGGTGGCACGTGTGAGCTCACCCGGAGAGGAAAAGTTAGCCAGGGCAAACGCCGAATCACTCCCCTTCGTCAAACTTTGTCATGTACTACTACCTTCTTATCTTTTAGAAACTTTACTTTAAAAATAAAATAATAAATACGAAGGGAAGTAAAAGAAGCTCTTAGTCCATATAGAGTTGTTTTTGCCACCCTTTTTTTGGCGCCAAGGAAAAAGGAACTGGGTTAAAAAAAATATTCCTTCTGATTGGTTTAGGCGAGGAGTTAGTAAAAAGCAGTGAGATGTCACAAAGAGTCGTGATTGAGTTCCTGATCCCCACAAATATGCCAAAACTCTCTAAATGAGGCGTAACTTCACGAAAAGCTCCCAGCTGCGCATTCCGGTTCGCGTAAACAACATTTTTAATGATCACGTTCCCGAATGTAACGATTTTTCCGTGTTTACTTTTCGGAGTTTCAGACGGGATGTTTTTTTTATTCTTCTTCGCCAGCGTTTGATTATTTAGCGAGAGTAATAATTGGATGAGACATATCATGTTTCACGTTATTTCCAGACCATTTCTAATTTTAGTGTTAGTAGAGGATTAACGGTTTTCACTGGCTAATCAAAGTAACCGCATTTCCGGTTTCTAATTACCTCTTGATTTTGACTTTAAGAGATCTATTTATACTTATCTTGTTTTAATAGCCAGTTCTTCTCATTTGTTACTTATATACTTATTTACGATTTGTAAACATTTAATAGTCACACTTCTTACGATAATGTTTATGTTTATGTCTTGACGATTTGCATGATCCCTCTCTTTAAAAAAGACAATTGCCTTCAAACATCAACAATCAAATATTAGGATTTTGATGGCGTTGGTAGATTACACTATTCTTAGACCGCGGAATTTTATTCCATAAGTTTTTATGAGAAGCCGTTCACGAGTTATTAGCATAAACATGTCTGATCATGACGTCACAAACGAGTCATGGCGTGCCTTATGAGTGCTTGTTGTCGTGGTTACTCTTTACTTCCATACTTACAATGCTACATAAAGATATCTCGTATTATGATGGATAACTGATACGTTTGTGACGCCAAAAAGCCACACGACCCTATTTTTGTTAAGATCTTTCTTTAATAGCTTCTATGCTTATACTTGGCGCATGGTGGAAAGAAATGTATCGCTCAAAAGTAGACCGCGTTTGCTCTATTATTTAAGATACTCTTAAACTTACTTCACTGTTAATATTATTTAGTTTGTTTTGTTGAGGGCTTGTATGCTCTTCAAGAATTTCCCAAGTGCTAATGATTTCCAGCTTGGGAGGTACTGCGTATATGGGCTGCGAGATTTTAAATTTCCGTAATGTGTACAGTCCCCCCGAAAAAGTCACGCTCGCTTTGCAACAGGAGGTCCAGGTTTGAAAAAGGCAAAACAGATGTATACGCGATGATGCCTGAGTGAAAATGTTGGAATTCATATGAGCCAACGACATGAGTTAGAGGCGCCAAATGGGTCTAGCGCTAAAGATTGGAGGGTTCCAAACTACTAACTTCCCTTTTTTTCGAGGGAATTTACGCTTTGTAACGCTATCGCCGAGTCGTAACCCCCGTTCCTATCCTTCGTCTGCCTTTCTCTCCTCCTTCTCTTCTTCTTCCTCTTGTAAACTCGCGCAGCTGCTTTACAATGGCACACTACCCATCTGGCAGCCGAAGCAGCAGCACAAGCTTCCCAAAAACGGAGGCCCCCCAGCTAAACATACATTCGCTCGCTACTACACCGCTTCCACCTCCTACTATACTTGACGAGCTCCAAGCGGAGACGAGTGAGAGACCAGAGAGTCTCCAAGACAGGAAGACCTCAAGACAGTTTATATTCAATTGAAAGGCGCTTCTTGGACCAGAGTCAGTGCATCCGTCTTTTTCCTTTCGTGTGTTTGTTCTCCCCAATGTGGATTTGCTGCGTCCTCTCAATGATTCAGTGGAACTGGACTCCATTTGTCCGTCAAGATTTCAGTGCACACTCGATATCGAATTCCTCGGATTTCTGAAAAACACCTTCCATTTCTTCGTGTGGGTGTGACTCATTCTTCTTCTTCTCCATCCACCAGACTGCACGACGCGTATCGACCGGTTCGCGTGGGGGGAAGGCGAAGGAAGGCAAAGGCAATGAAGATTCCGACTGTTTTACTAAACAGTCCGGCGGAGGAGCGAGCAGCCTTTTAAAAGAAAAAAGGAGAGTAAAAACTCAATTTGCTGGGAACTTTGCAATCAAATTTCCGCTAGAATCATGAAACGTACCAAGCCAGTCACCGGGAGTGCAAGTGGGAGAAAGTGTCCACAATTCAGGTGCAATTCCTTGGGATCGCTCGTGTTTGGTGTGTGCGGTACTGCGTTACAGACTTGGATCATTCTCCAAAACGCACCATATCTCCTGGAAAAAGTTTGGGAACACAACGTCAAGGCGGAATGGCCTTCCACGGATTTGCAGCTCGCTTTGGCTCTCTTTTTAGCTAGTGCTATGCTGCTGCCATTGGTTCTTATCTCTTCCTGTTTCAAGGTAAAAACAAACTAAAATACGAAATCAATAAAACGCACATAATAAATCAAGTCAGTTTAAAATACGATGAAAAATATATATAAAAGACAGTTGAGAATAAAATAAAAATATCGAAAAATATGAATAAAATAATAATGAAAAATTAAAAATCAATCATGTAACGATAGCATTAGTAAAGCAAAGGACCATAATTAACTAAATTTATTTTTAAATATTTCAAAGTAAATATTGGGGAAAACACTTTTCTAACACTTTTGGGTACTTTTCTGTTATTTCTTGAAAAGGTTGGGAATTTGGGAAACGACGGGGAGCAGCTCGGTCAAAAGCTGCGTAACTGTCCGGTCGATGATTCCAAAGAAAGTCGTTCCGGCGATAGTTTAACGCGAGCAGGCAGTCTGGGCGGTGCGATATGGAGACATTTGCCTTCTTTGGCACCATTGTTGCATACATTATCCAGTGTGGCTTCCTTTTATGGACACCTGGTGGTAGAAGGTGTGAAACTAAAAGATGGATCCTTACCAGCAAGTAAGTTATCCACTGTTTTCCCTTCGTGTTTTGTACTCCGTTACTAATGTATCAATTAGTAACGGTATCAATTAATGTTTGTTTGTTATGAAAAGGTGGGATTTGGCAAACAGATCTTGATTTCCTCTGGACTTCTTTAGAGAATCAGGTAAAGACTTCCCGGATGCACTTTTGGCGCGAATATTTTCTCATATCTCGGCGTTTTTTTAGTCGGAAGTATCGCCATCGGTACAGTTAACGAGTCTCATCTTGGGTTTGCTCTTTGGCGCCGTAAAAAGCGCGAATGTGGTCTGGGGAGCTAGTAAAAGTCTCGGAAGCTTGTTTTTCCTGCAACTTTTGGCGAATCATTGCCAAGTGCTGGTTCTACTAGCCGGAACGAGTGCTTTGTACAAGAGTCGAGTACTGGCCACGCCGGAATCCTTTTCCTTCTTCTTGGAGGAGGAAACGGGGCTCTTATTGGATTCCACGCTGACTTTGGCGCTCAGTGCATTGACAGTGCTCGTTCTGGTAATGGCTGCCTGTCCTTTGCACCTATACGCGTTGCACCGGACGAGTGCGGCTCTGAATGAAGCTCGCAAAGCGAATCAAGTGAGATTACCTCAACCGCGATCTTCGGTTTGGAGTTGCTTTCCCCAAGTAAGTTTAGCCTCTTCTATAAAAATTTGTTTAAAAAAATCTAACTTGATTTTTTTTTATTGTGGTAACTTTGAAGCTGAGCAGTGCTGGCGTCTTACTTTCGTTGGGCGTCTGTGAAGCGCCGCTGCTTCATGATTTCAGTCGTTTGTACAACGCAACGCAACAAAATTGCTGCCTGGCCCCGGTGGTGTCTGGCATCGTTCACGCCTGTCTCTGGGTTCTGTGCTGGCTCATCTTATCTCTGCGGACGCGCTGGCATTTCCGTTTTCGCATCGCAGTGGGGAAGCATTCCATGAATATCGGGCAAGCCTCCTTAGTCATGCTCGCGGATTTGAAATGCGTCCTGCATGCCAAAGCTACACCGGTAAGCAACCCTAAAGTTCTCACTAGTTTTCTTAAGAATTTTCTAGGAAGTATTTGAACTTGACATATTCTTTTTGCAGGAAAATGAGACTCTGTTAGGAGAATCGCAACCCATGATAGTCCTAATTAAAAACAAGGCGGTTATGGTAACGGACGTTCAAGCTCAGCGTCGGATAACAGAGATTATGCAACCTTTTGGGAACGTGACGAGTCCAGTGATAGACCGGGTAAGATTACGTGAAACTACGCAATAACTACACAATTACACGAAAATAACTAGAGACTGATATTATTACTCTTCGATTGACAATCTTCTCAATTACAAACTCTTCAAAGACTTTCGAATCGTGTACGTCAGTTTTAATTAATGTTAGTATAACTATATAATTAGCGTCAATAGATTGTAACTTCCTACGATTAAAGGTTTATGACTAGGTTTAGACGTAAAAATCAGTGAATGCAAAAATCGATTAAAAAATCAAGAAAAATTCAGAGTTAATTATTGAATTTAACTTTAATTTTACTATTCAATAACGTAACATTTGTTGATTGTTTAGTGTATTCCAGCTGAACTTTTAATAACTAGACTTGAATAATCGATAGTAATTCTAATAATTTTTAATGATTCGCCGCGGTGCATTAATCGATTATCATAAGAATAAATAAATCAGTTTATAAATAATGCATTCATCGATTTAATCCATATCGGTAATCGATTATCGTAGGAATAAACAAGTCGTAAATTTATAATTAACAATATATACATAAAAAAAATCGACAAATGTTCATACATTTTTCTTTTTTCTTCAGGTGTACTGGCCGCAAAGTGGGAGGGATAACGCTCATACTTCTTCGACTTCCCAAGCTCCTTATTCACCTACGCCAGAGAACTCCACGAGTTCCGCATCCACGTCTTCGCAATCGCATTCAGATAATTCCGCTTCAGTGGACGACTGGCTGCCTCCGCCCCCTGAGGACACGCTCGTAGCTCCTCCCATCAGCTCCACGCCGTGCGTTTCATTCCACATGAAAGGCGCCCTGAAACGAGGCCGCCGCTTGCTAACTGGAGGCGAAGACGAGGGCGATTATGCCACTCTTCGCGACCTACCGTTGGTCACCTTACCCGAAGAAGAAACGACACACATCAACGACCAGCTGTTAAGAGCCTCGGCCGAGAACTATGCCAACGACTCGTCCACTTCCTCTGATCAGTCCTCTGGTTTCAAATCCGGCTCGGAATCCCGCGCCAGTACCACGCCCCATACCGGAAGTACCAGCAGCTCCTCCACCCTACTCTTCGGCAGTCCCCACAGCACTCCAAACCCTCCCAGCGAAGACGCCTACGGTTATACCACCCAAATCCAACAAGAAGATCCATCGAAAACACCTCAAACTCACCAGAATCATCAAATTCACCCCAATCAGAGCTATCACGTGCAGCGCCAGACTCCTCCCAATTGGGTTGAACACGCCAAACAGCGTCTCGTGACCCAAGAAGGAATCTACGGCCAAGTCAAGCGAGCTGAACCTACGTACCCCCCGGTGGTTAAAAACGTGACGTTCCAAAACATCCGGGAGAGTAGTCCCAGTCCAGTTCATCCCGAGAAATCTCACCAGATTCACGTACAGCACGACGCTGCTAATCCATACGGGTACGCCAAATTAGGACTGCCTCGAGTGCAAAATTTCGCAACCGAAGGTTCAGTGATCGTACGAAGGGAACCGCAATCGCAATGTGGCGCCAAAGCCTCCACGAAGGTGGGTGACTCCACGTGGAATCAGAAGCCGCTGTCGACATTCGCGGCACCACCTGGCAGAAATGGGTACTACGATGGACCGGTTAATCCGAACCAGAGTAAGGCGTTGGCGCACATTGTGGGTTCTTTGCCGCCAAATTTCGCACGAATTACTGCGCCGTACACCCAGTACAACAGTCTTCCCCCTTGCAGATCTCAGCTCGCAGGAGCACAACAAGGCCATCAGGTACCACCTCATGGAATGCAATTCCAGGGGGGCCATCATCCACCTGTGGTACTTCACGCACCAAATGGTGAGGAAAGGCGGCCGTTAATTCAAGCGTGTTTAATGGCCGGACAAGGCGTTCCCTCATTACGTCACGACAATTAAAAGTGGTGAAACATTAGAGCTCTCTTTTTTACAAGTACCTGATTCGTTTATAGACGCTGAGAATTGGTACTAATTTAAACACACGTACACACAAATAACCTCTGGTTCGAGGGAGATAAAAAAGGCCAAGGCGTTAACCGGGTTTGTTGAGAATTACGTATTTCTATGTATCTATATTTCTACATATAGATATATAGAGGGATAAATATAGCCATGTGGTGTTTTACTCTTTATAAACTTGCACGTATCGTGATGTGAGTGGCTTTACAAGTCTGTGCTATAACAATTGGCCACACAGTTCTGGATGCCCCCCTTGTTTGTGTTTTTTTTTCACCGCAAGAAAGGTGGCTTTCGTTCTGCTGAATTTGCCTTCAAGTTGTTTTTTTAGTCATTTTGTGGGACATTTTTGCTGCTAGAAGTTGTGCTGTATACGGTGTTGTTCATATATACGCGTTTTCTCCAGTATACTTTATTACAGATCAGGAGAATTGACAGAACTAGAGATACAGGATGCAGCTAGGAAACAGAAATACAGCCACTTACCTCCCCTTTGAGAAAGCTCTGGTACGTAGGATGCACACTATCACTCAAGTTTATGGCGAACATGGTGGGATGTTCATTAAGGCTTACGCAGCATTACTCCAATTTATTGGGCACTAAAACTTCAATTGTGCGGTCCGGGTTGACCAGACCGTTTACCGCCATTGAGAGAATTGCTGCTCACCGGTTGGTTGGCAAGATTGGAAGGTTTGAATGCCGTTCTCTTATTGGCTGTTGAAGACGTCACTACTGGAGAGAACGGCTTTACCGTTTCATCGCTAATAAACCCTATTTAAACGCGATTTCGCACAAAAGTCGTTAACTGTGCAATTTAACACACCCATAATTGTAAAACACCATTTATTATGCACTTACAAAGGTTATTATCCCCAAATTATGTACTTTGTTGAAAGGAAACGAACTTTCTTAACAAGCATAAAGCGCCCCTTCCCACCACCGCCATTGGACTGCCAAAGTGCCGCCAACCACACGATGCAATGCTAAAATATTAATTTTAGATATCGTCACTAGGTGCCAGCGCTTTACTGAAAGCCATAGATTTGTTTACTTATCGCCTCTTTAATGTGTTCACGACTGTTCAACTAGATTAATAATGGGTTTGCCATTAGAAAATTTGGAAACCCAGTTGGAGCTTTTCATCGAGAATGTTCGGCAAATTAAGATCATTGTAAGCGACTTTCAACCACAGGGTCAGAGCGTTCTCAACCAGAAAATGTAAGTTTTTAAAGACTAGATGTGATGCAATTTTCCTAACAGTAACACGTAACTTGTAATTCGTATATTGTAAAGAAATTCTGTTGTGCAAGGACTGCAAGATATTGATAAACTGAAACACCAAGTTCAGGACATTCAGATTCCAGCAGAAGTCTTTGAGTAAGCTTTGACCTTTCCTAATTCAACATTTCAATTTGTCCATACGATTAATATTAAAATTGATTTTCAGCTACATCGACGAAGGCAGGAATCCGCAGCTTTATACCAAAGACTGCATGGAGAAAGCTTTCACGAAAAACGAGCAAGTGAAAGGCAAGATTGACTCGTATCGTAAATTCCGCGCTCACATGATGGTGGAGCTTTGCCAAGTCTTTCCTAATGAAATGGCCAAGTACAGAGCTATTCGCGGCGACGACCGACCCCAACCTTAGCCCTCTTTACGTCTCAGCATTACATTTACCGTCTCAATTTACGTTTGTATCAGTTTTTGTCTTTGATAAAGCCAATACACTTATTTTCCCGTCTTTCCCACCGTTTGTTTCCGTTTCTTCACGTGCTTCTTGACCTTCTCTTTTCTCTTTTCTGCCTTCTCTGCCTTTACAGCGTGTTTCCGCTCCTAAAAGTACCGTTGTTAAGTAAATTACTTTCATTTTTATTCTATTAACATTACTCTCTTGCTGGTCGGTGACTCGTCTCGCGGACGCGCACTGGATACGAAACCACTGGATTCTTCACCTTCTGGTTTTGGTTGATCATCATCTGCTTCTGATTCGTCTGAACTGCTGCAAGTACTTTCCTTATCTTCGTCCAGAAGACTTGGTTTGCTTTTAGGCCCTGACAAGTCGGCTTTCATGCCTGTAATTGTCCCATACACGAGTTCTTTCTTGGATCCCAGCTTTACCTGCACGATATCTTCTTCAAATTTGAGAACCTAGATGGCGAACAATGCGTCAGTTTTCGTTTTTATTAAAAGATGTTGTACCTCGTCCAACCGTTTTGGTATATACGTTTTAAGAAACACTTCTTCCGCTACGGCTTCCTCATTGGTGACGGGTTCGTGTTCATGCTGCGTCGCTAAATCTGCCATTCGGTCCAGGTAGCACTCCATGTTTTCGGCATCAATAGTGGGGTCGACAATAAAGTCAAACAACTCCTTGACAGTCATCGTAGCAACGCCCTGCTTCCTAAAATAGTCTGCAAAACAAAACACATTATATATAATAGTTGCTCTAACGCTAAAAGAATGGAAATTACCTCTGACGTTGGTACAATCTTTCCTGAGGAATTCCAGGGCGTGTGGGTGATCGTGCTCTACTGATTGCGAGACATCGATAATGTACAGTTTACCTTCGTGGTACCTTTTTTTAAAAAAAAAAATATGAAAATAATGGGGGCGAAATGGATATAACGGCTTACAGCATGTTAAATTCACTTAAATCTGCGTGAATTAACTTGCACTCGTGGTACAGTCGCCTCATGATAATAACGCAATCCCGGTACAGTTCGCGTGCTTTGGAATCGCCAAGCTCAACATCCTAAGTCATGATTATAGGATGAAGTAATGAGAAATAGAATATAAAAGAAAAAAATATTATGTAAGATATAAGAATAAAGCTCTTACTTTCAGAAGAGGAGCTGGCCAGCCATTTGACCCTATAAAGCCCATAAGTAATACGTGGCTTCGGAGAAGAATCGGTTGGGGACAAGGAAGTCCGGCCGTGTAGATTCGCGAAAGATTTCGCATTTCCTTTTCGGCCCAAGTTTTGACAAGTTTTCTGGGATTGGACCGGCAATAGCCATGACGGAATCTGGAGTTCAATACACAAATTAAGAGATTCGCTCAATTCTTTTTTTCTTTTTGTACCTGAATTCCCCAGTTACGTATTTGTCTCGGTCTTTAAAGACCAAGATGGATGTTTTGTAGACTTTCAAAGCTAAAGGCTCGTCATTCTTCCCGGTTGCATAGTACACGTTGGCTTCCTTGCCCGTTGACACACAGCCGTTGATTTGTGACACGAACGAGCGATTCATTAGCTTGAAGAGGATCATTCTGGTGCGAGGATCCATAACTTGCTCTGCTGTAGCTCGATCTTGCTTGTCTTTACAACGAACCCTTATCAAAGAGAAGAAAAAAGTTAAGCACAAATTATATTGTTTGAAACCATACTTGTCATGCTCGCTTTCTGCCATTTTCCTGTCATCCAACTTTATTTTGTGAACGAATTTCTTGAAGAGTTTCTCTGAGGGCTGAAACGATTCCAATTTACTTGATGACTTCTGCTGGTTACTATGACTTGTTCCGTGTTTATTGCCAACAGCTAAAAGTAAAAAAAAAGTAACGAATAGCTGTGTCAAATTTGGTATTAAAATTACGGTGGTCATCGAGGTCTTCATCGTAAGAATCATCCCAATAATCCTCTAATTCTTCGTCTGCATAACTGGCTTCAATAATCCCATCCGTTAACGGATTATCAATGGGTTTATTTACTTCGTGGAGGAGCACAACGCTGAAAATTAAAAAACGAAATAATGTATTTTCTTTGTTTTAGTTTACAACAATTTCTCTTATAAAATACCCGTGGTCGAGCTCGGCTTCATCAAACTGTCCTTCAATCACTTCACCCATAATTAGTAAGTTTCGTTAATTACACTAAATTATTTTTATTCGAAACTCACGAATTAAAGCTGCTCGAATGCCGCATGGCAAGCAAAATAGTAAACAAAATTGCGAGCTTCCAACAGCCGTTTGAGATGCAATTCGCGGTTCCCTGACCAACATGTGAAAATACGGGAAAATGTGAAGGGTCAAAAACGATAGATACGTATATTTTTTTCCTACCGAATCCGTTGTACAGATTTTCTAATTATAATATAACGCCTGGACTGATGGATAATAACACCGAGACGGAATTGGTGATCCCGCATGTACTTTTGGCTCACTTTATGTTTAATTCCGAAAGCGGCCCTTCTTGCGAACTGGTTAGTTTATTTTTGCCAAGTTTTAAAAAAGCCCGAAAGGCAGCGAAACAATCGCATTAAAATTAAGCGCGGTAAAAGGCGTGCAATACCTGAATAAACGTAAAAGTTAATTATTAAATAGTAATGAATTATTTACATAGGAAGGATGGCTCTGTGGCGAGGTTGTCCAGAAAAAGTACTCTAAGTCGTCTGTTTCTGGGGACCTTGCTGAAAAGGTGGTAAAGAGCTATGGTAAAAAAAAATTCTTACAATTTTTTAGACCTCCACCGTTTTTTTTTTTTGCGTAGTCATTTCCGAAATTGTCTATTCGACTCCGGAGAAAAGGATGAATGAGACACTTCCCGAAGAAGGCCCATTCATTGGCTGGTTTAGCATTCGCAGAGGAAGTCAGCCCCATCCTTCGCTACTCGAACGAGCTCATCTTCTCGTACTGCCACAAAATCCACCTCCAATTTTGCTTCTTTTGTGTTGCGATACCATTCTTCCAAGCCCGACTAAATATAGCTCGCTTTTGGCTTTCTTGTATACAGGGTACCTATACGTTTTACTACTTGAAGGATTTTCTAATACTGTTTCAACTGCAGGGCAACTTTCTCACCTATGGATATAGTCATCGACAATCTGGGAATCGGTGGAGGTGAAACAAGTTACTTGAATCATTCCTGCAGTTTGTTACCTGTCACTGGCCCACGCAGTAGTCTACGAAGTGAGACAGATTCAATCTTTGAAGCAGTACAAAGCTCCGCCTCAGTAGTTATGGAATCATTATTGTCTCAAAAAGTCCCCCAGTGACGTCACACGGGCACGTGTATTGCAATTCACAATTTTTTATTATTTACTTGTTGGTCACCATCTCGTGGTCTTTATATAAATACAGGAAAGACAACAGTCGAGAACACTCGCATCCACAAAATCGTGATTTTCAGTTTACTTTACAGCTAGATTATAATTCTTACCGGTCACATATCACTTGACGAGGAAATGGATCGCGTACGATTGCTGGAAAAACTGGGCCCGTAGTCCATATAATTCTCCAGGTCCTTGAGAGAGCTTTTCAAGCTCAGCAAAGGAGGTTTTTCGCGAATGTCTGAAGCTGTAGGACGCTCCTCTGGATCGTTTGCCAACATCTTACAGAGTAATCCATGCTAAATGAATAGAAGTACAATTTAAAAGCCCCCCCCATGTCTTATTTTGAAATAGTATACCTCATCCGTATGCTTGTCTGAGAAGCCATTAGGGTACTTTTGCTCCCTAACTTTCTGCAAAACCACCCGTCTTTCCATTTGCGTGGAAAAGGGCACCAACATCTCAAAAAAGATCAAGCCTAATGAGTAAATGTCGACTTTGTGATCATAGACCGAGCCTTTCAGCTGCTCAGGACTCATGTAGAGCTTGGTGCCCACCGCGTGGGTGTGGCTTTGGCCCGAAAGACGCTCCTCCATCATTGCCAACGCCCCAGCCATCTCTTCCTCTTGGACCATATTAGTAACGAGCCCAAAGTCACCCACCTTGACTGAACCATCTTGAGCAAAGAAAATGTTGGATGGCTACAAAACCATAAAAGCCGATTAGCAATAATTTCCAGGCAATTTTTTTTTACCTTCAGGTCTCGATGCATGAGGCCTTGGCGATGAACGTACTCGACCGCAGACAAGATTTGGTCAAACATGCGCAAAACATCGAAGGGATCTCGCATATCGTTGTGACTCTGGAGCCATTCCGTTAAGGACTCTTTGAGGCACAGTTGCATTTGAATGTACACATAGACGCAGGGAGAGCGTGGCACTGGGGATTTCGGCACGAGTTGACTGTTGTCGATCCGTTGACTCGGGAAAGAAGATTCCGAGAGCTGTAAACTGACTCTAGTTTCCGTCTCTTCGTTTTGAGTCTCTGAATCTCGTTCGAAAACGACATCAAAGGAGTTGGATTCTTCCAAGTAGGTGGAGCTTAACCCGGCGCAGACTTGGGCAACGGAAGTTGTGGTGGAATACATTGCAGACGAAGCTGCATTGCTTCCTACAGCATAACTCATGGATATTTCACAACTGGGAAAAACAAGAGATTATATAAATTTGATTATAAAATCAGTAAAGTCGATAAAAGCGTACTTGGCTTTCCACTGTTGATCAAACTGTTCTTGCCACCCAGGGGGCGGTTCCTCTTGCCAAGATTGAAAATATCGCACTATATGCTTGTGTTCTAATTTGGCCAAGGCCTTTACTTCGCGCATAACTTTCTCTCTCGAGTCGGGACTAATTTTTCCAAGACAAAGCATTACAAAAATATATTTCTTGGATTTTACAAAGATTAAAAACTTACTCGTTTGGCAGTCTGATACGCTTGACAGCGTAATTGCAGTCATCAAATTTGTTCTTGGCTTCAAAAACGACACCAAATCCGCCTTTGCCCAGGCATTGGATGTGAAGAAAATCCTCCAAATAGCGTGAACGAAAATTTCCAGAACTGTCCGCAGATTGCGATCTATCGCTTTGGACTGATATCGTTTCCAGAGACGTTTCATTGCTGTCTCGAGGTAGTAGAGTTACTACTGATTCTAAAGGCGTCGACAAACTATTTTCTTGGTTCTCTGTCGTCGTCCTTCTTCTCATTTCTTGGTTAAATTGGCGTTGGAGCCTCTGCCGTTCAAACGCTACAACCTTTAAACAAAAAGGGTTTTGTTTTCGTTTTTTAACCTACAGGCTTTTGCACAGAACTTACGGTGGCAGTCAAAGATGGTAAAATGGCGTTAATATGTCTCGTGACTTCTCTGGACAAATTTAGGCGAAACTGTCTAACCAACTGAGGGGCGAGCAAGAGATGCGAGATAATTGCAGTAAAAACGCTAATCATAAGTACTTCTCGCCTAAAAATACAAAAAGATGGAATTTACATGACGAAAAGTGCGAATGAAGCGTTATTTACCACCAAAACCACAAGGAAACAAAGACAACTTGCACCACCGTGTCGTCTTCATTGAATTCGGGCCAAGCAGCTGATTCAATTGGCTCTGGTTCCGCATCATCATGATCCATTTCCACATATGAGCTATTTTCGTAGTCTGGCAACTGTGGAGCTGTAGACGGAGCTTTGGATTCATCATAAAGCAAAAGTCCCAGTTCTAGTAGACAAATTTACATTATTTGCTTTCTTTTGAGGAAAAATGGAAGCAAACCTCTGCCTTTAGCTTGGTTCCAAAGCACCAAGGCTTTGCTGTCGCCCGTATCCGATGTTTCTTCAACGTGTTGGACTTGAAACACAGAATGTTTCAAGAGCGGTCTTTGCCAAGGCAAATTGAAAGGTTCTCCTTTGACAAGAGCTTTGGAGGCTGAAGGCTGGGCGTAAAGTTGTTGGCCATGGAGTCCAATGTACAATACGGGGTTGTTGTCTGCAGTGGGTTCATTTCTGGCGTTTTCAAAGATGTCGAGAGGTGTCAACTCGCGACCGACCAAGCCCCAAGCTTGTACTATGGGTGAAGCCAGCCTTTCTTTCCACTGCATGCCATTTTCGCCTTTCATGGCAATAACCCCGTCTGGTACAAAGAACACGACATCCTTTTCAATGCTTGGCAGATTGCAGGATTCAATCACATCTTCTGCTTCGGCTCCAAGCAAGATTACTTCGTGATGACCAACGCTATAGTTCCACCTATTAAAAATGAATTGAAAATCTTTAGTAAATTAAATAAAAATAAAAATCCAAAACAAAACAAAACCTTTCGAGTCCAGTTTTGGATTCGACAGCGCGAACAGTCTCGGTGTGTCTCTTGACGAGTAAGATGGGAGCTTTGGGATCGGGAGTGGAAGATTTCGTATCGCAACCCGTCATGGAGCATTCGTAAAACTGCGTACCACTCAACGGGTCCAAACCGTAGGAACGAACTTCTTTGCCACCAGCAACCACGCTGTTTAGGTAACCAGGATCCAGGTGACTAGCTGGCTGCAATAAATCCGTTACAGTCACACCGACCGCTTCAATCATTTCGCCATCCCAGCGATACAATTCGCCGTCCAGAGAAGGAATTAACCGAAAAGACTCGCGCTGATTTTTTACCTAGAAAACGAAAATAGACATAATTTTAATAATCTTGCGTTGTTCTTTGTACTTCAATCTGAGAAATGGACGAAGACAATAAAGGGCCTGGTCCAGTGGCTAAATGCCACAATACTCGTCCATTCTGAGCATCTAATGCTGACAAACGGCCGTCTAACGTGCTCACCAAAACCAACCTAAAGGAAAGTCGGTTAGTCTTTTTTTTACGGTTTCATTTCGTTATTCTTTTAAATTTTCTTCCTGGGAGTTACTTACCGTTTATTGGTAAAATTTAGTGATGCACTGCTATCTAAAATTGGCAGTGTTTCGGCGGTGTTGCTATTGGATGGAATATCAACTTCCACGGAAAGTTCTTCTGGTTCGGGGTGGCCTTTTTCGGGCTCTTGCATAGTGTCCAGTTCATCAAAAGCACTCACGACTGGCAGTACATATAACGTACAAACGTAAATTCCCACAACAGCTACTACAACAGCCCGTGAACTGAATAACGTCCAACACCATTTCCACATTTTCGATTTTGACAAATTTTTCAGTACAGGAATGCAAGCAAGAATAGCTTTAGCTGTTGTTTCAAGCAACCTACCTACACTCCACCGAGGCCTTGCTGAACGGCAACAAAACTGTTCCGTTTTTCACACTAGCATTGTTATTTTCGCTATAAATTAAGAACAACATAAAAGATTTCCCCAAAACAAAGTTTGCTAGCTCAACAATAATAAGCATAACATCATCAAATAAGAGGTTAGTTTCAATGAGATGCATTGTATTGCTTTAAAAAGTGTTGGCAGCGCCGCGAACGGTAAAAGCGTATACTATAAATTTCGTGCATTAAATTCCGGGAGTAATTGTCATGCAAACCTCGTGAAACGACATAAGCATTTAATCTGAATAAAATTGACCGGACATTTTGTACAAAAATACAAATGCATTTAACGAACTCGATGACGAATGCACTAAAACGTTAGGTTATTCGAATCACACAAGGGGCATACATCTACGGGCATATACACCACGGAGTGACTGTTTGATTGCACGCAAGTTGAATATTAAATATTGTGACCGGACTTCCTTCAATTGAGAGTGACTTTTTGGAAAGCAAGCGGTAAACGACACTATTCAAGCCCGAAACGAGATCCCACCGCTTATAAACTTGCTTTTGATTAAAGCACCGTTGCTGGTCTCGTTTCCGTTTTCTGCTGTGCAAGTGTCTAACGGAGGAGAAAATAAATTAGTGATACAAAAAGCATGTACATTATCTCGCATCACAACTACCGAAACGTGTTTGTCGTATTTGTAGTTAAGTTTAACGGCCTGTGAATGTGTAGTTCAGCTTTCTGGATTCGTACATAGAGCTCATCGTCTTCCAATCCCCAGCCCCAGTATCGGTTGCTCAATCCATTAATTCTTTCGAAATCTATGCTGTTGAAATATGTCATTAACATTTCATTTGAAAGTTTCGAGTAGTATGCCTACTTTGATAAAAGCAATATTCCTCCGACAAAGGTTTTGTAGTGGTAGCGAGGATGCAAGTCAGGACTTGCTACATGGAAGGGGCCTTCGCCCGGATAACTGTAATCCAACTCGGGATTCAGAGGCAAGAGATCAACGTCGTGAATGGCTATATAGTCTGTGCCAGATTCGTTTTTGGCCAGAAGGTATCCTACATTGATGAGCGAGGCACGGTTGAATCGAAAATTATCCAACTATAAAGGGGAGAAAATATACAAATGAGACTAACACCAAACAGAAAAGACGAGGCGAAATTCTAGTTTACTTGATTTAAGACGAAAAATTGATGAACAATGTTTTGATGTGACAGGAATTGGTTCATGTAAGGTACAAATTCTAAAAGTTCTTCAAACCTCTCTCTGAATGGTATAATGACAGCTAATTTGTTAACACTGTCACTTAAAGTAAGAGGATTTTTATGTTTGTCGCGCCTGTCTTGTCCACCGTTGAGCAGCTTGACCTCACTGCCGGCGTCTGAATTTAGCATGGAAAGGTATCCAGCAGTAAGTAGGCAGATTACCAAGCCCCATAGCAGGAAATATGATTTCTTTGACTTGCACCGGCCCATAAACAATGAATTCCCCCTTTGTTTGAGTAGAAAAGTGCCACGCTTTGTTGATGTTGTATTTCTCCACCAGAGGTGTGGAAAAATCATGAAACGCGAATGCAAAACACGAAATGGTAAAAACGCAATGTCATCATCGACTTCCCTGTCTTTTCCCATGGTTACATTTTTTCTGCCTGTGTATCTTTATTTTTCCTTTGAATAAATAGAATTGTTCACAAGGTCTTCAATCTTCTTCAATGAAAGGATTCACCGGAAGTTTAAGGTGCTCCGAGTACTCCGAGTGCTAAGTGTAACGAGTACTCTGGCGAAATTCTGCTCCCCTTTCGTAGCGATATCTCGCAACAATGGCTTGGGGAAAGGCAAGTGTATTGTAGCATCCCAATCACTGCACAAGAAATAATAGAATGCAAACAAACTTGGATAACCATATAAAGAGCATGTTGGGTTCAACTTGGAGCCTCATGTCGCGCTGGGCAGCTTCCAATTGGAAATTATCGTCTCAGTTTCATTTAAAGATTCTGAGCTAGGTACGGGCACGTATCCGTACTTGTTTAAAGTGTCACCACAAAGCTTCTGGATGTCTTCAACGTCTTCCCAGGGCAAAGTGTTTTTCCAGAGAGTTACACGACTGCCCTTTTGTCTTACCGTTTCCGCTACTCTGCTTCCGTCACGACTAGTATGTTCCTTGATGTATTTCTGTACTCGACTGGTCAGCGGAATTCCGATACGGTTAAATAGCTGGACAGAGACGGTCTCGGGATCAAGAGCCAAGTCTTCGTAGCGCAAAACTGTCAAATTCTCGGGAAATTCTTGCGCGGCTTGGAGCGCCGTCTCGTAATTATCGCGTAAAATTTGACAGAGATTTTGCTTATTCGAGCAGTTTTTGATGCACCAAAGAAGTTTTCGGCGAGAGGCAAACGTAGCTCTTGGATCCCGAACGAGCAAAATCACGTGCAACTTTTGTTCTGGTTGGCGCAAAAGTGGCACAATGTAACGTAAGGGCATTCGCACCAATTTTTCGACTTGGACAGGAAAGTACTTGCAGGCGGACGACAAATAGTCTTGGCTTTGGCAGTAATCGTTGGTTTGAATTTCTCTACATAACTTGAAAGCTATATTGAAATTAAGCGCCATGTTTCTCAGTCTTTGAAAATCGCGAAAGCTTTTCAGTATTGGTGCGTAATTGCATTGGTGGAGTTGTGTAAGCTTGTCAATGTACTTTGCGGCAAGTGACGCGTTATTGACGGGAATATCTTTATAGGTCATATAGCTAAACGGCTCGAAATGATATATTGCGCCAGGTACCGTGCTCAACAATTCGCCTATGAAGGTTGATCCACTCCGACAGGTCGACACTAGCATAATTCGCTTCGCAACGCCTCCTATAGCTGGCAAATCCATGCCGTGGTCCATCAATACCCTCCGATCTGCGTTTATACGTTCCACCAAAAACTTTTCAAACGATTCGCTTACACCTACTGCTTCAAAAGTATTGTTGACACCGATATCGACAACAATTGGCTCTAGTAGGCTAACTAGTTGGTAGTTTCGATCAGTTTCGTAAAAGATTAGCAATACTATAAAGCCCGCAGCCAGCACGGTTAGCGTTAAATTGGTGTGTCTTCTAGATTTGCGCAGGCTAAACATTTCTGCAAACTAAACACAATAAGGGTAATTTGTTTGGATAAGTTCTATTTGCTACACTCCAAGACTTCGAAACTTACCGACTGTCGATTGTTTTGGTTTCTGAAAACCTTGGGAGTACAAAAGAAAGACACGATCTGCATTGTGCTGCAATAGTCTTCAAGCGCAACTTGTAATATAGGTATATAGGGCGGAGTAATGAGCGTACCGGATGCCACACGTACTAAGGGAAATTATATTACTTATATAAGATTACCACAAAGCTCTATTAGATTTCGAATAGTTATATAGGATAAAGAAGGTAAAGCCCATGGGATAAAGAAGTTCTGCACGTTACTATAATTGTCGGGGTAAAATTAATTGAACAGATGTTCCTCTACTATTTTATAGCTCCACGATAAAAACAGTGAAAACTTATGTCGAACAAAGGTTATTTGAACGATGTTCGTCAACTATTGTCTTCTTTTGTTCTTCCCTTCATGTGAAAGCGTTGGCTAATACCAACTTGGGTAAATATAAGAAACTACACATTGCAGAAGGCGCAATTAGCTCATTTAAGCTAATTAAAACATTTAAAAATACTTCTGAGATATGCTGCTTAGATTAATTTTATCACCATTTTGCGTTACAAGTAATATTTTTTTTAAATATGAAATTCCAAAAATTACTCATAGAATTCAATTAAAAAACTAAACCATAACCAGTGTCGAGAAACTATTATCGATGTATTAAAAAGTTTTGTTTACTTTTTCCCATCCTTGGCCCCTCTCCCCGGCATAACTTACATAGGGGACAACCATGGGTACAACAGGCACAGTTGCGAGCGCTTCGAGGCTGGCAAAGGGGTTACCTGGGTACGTAAGGGGCCGTCCATAAATGGACCCAGGGAGAGGGTGGGTGGGTTCAGTAAAAGCTGACGCGAGATGACGAGAGGGTGGGAGGGGGTTTGGCAAGAAAGTGACGCCATCCTGTAACTCTAAACTTAACTGGTGATTCTGTGCAAACCATTTTTACGTAAGTGC
>RJJA01000085.1:81867-141930 GCA_003724045.1 Lepidurus arcticus
TTGTAGCGTTTACCTAACTCTTGAAGGATTGTCAATATGTCGGTTAAAAAAAGCCCATATTTTTCCCTTTTTTGTGAGAAGGGTAACCAGGTGATCAATTTTACAATTTACAATTTTGTGATCCGTAACGGGATCGTAACTTAGGACGATCCCTAACGGGCAAGTCACCCGGTTTTGCTTTTAGCGTTTCGCATTTCGCTTTACCCGCTTTGTGTACACCCAACAAAATAATCGATTCTGAATTGAACCGATTTGACTAAAGCAGAATAAAAACTAAATCGATATCTCTATGACCTCGATTTATAACCAAGGAAAGGAGTAAACAAAATATGTCTACAGAAGTAGGTCCAGTTTCCGCGGGAAGTAATTTAGACCAATTTAATAATGATTCCACGTCCAATTCCGAGGAAGGTAAATGGAACGTTGAGTTGGAGGTCCTTCTCTTGCAGCTCATTTGTACGCATGTACCCAAAGGTATCTTGTTATAAATATAAATTTTGTGCTTTTATTCGCAATCGCGCATTCGGGGACAAGACAAGATCCCAACTTAATAATAATTAATGTCGTATGTTTTAGGAATCAACAAGAATTTTCAAATGGCATGCATTATAGAAAAGCTCAGTGGAGTCCATAGCAAACAAGTCTTAGCTGCTTCAATTTGGTCTCACCTGAAAAAGTACTACGATTTGGATCTAATTGGGACAAACGAAACTGCTGCTTTTCCCATGCAAGTGACTGACTATACCCTGCCAGACACGGGCTTTGAAATCCCTCTTGCAGAAGCTGAAAAACCTGTACCTGTACCAGAAGCAACCATTGAACTCAAACCAAAAGAAACCAAGAGAAGAGACAGTAAGCTGCCATTCAACTTGGTAATAATTGGGGAAAATGTCGGATTTTTTTTAAGGTTCACAAAGAGGTAAAAAAGAAGCATCCACACCTGATATCCAAGAAGAAAAGAGCTCAAAGCGCAAACGCTCATCAGCCAGTGATGGCGAAAAGAAGAACACGCCCACCGCTGCCGCTCCAGTAAAGCGTCGACGAAATTATTAACTCTGAAAATGTCCTAAGTTTTTTTAATAAGGGTTTTATATACACCATAATTAGAAACGTCAAAGAAAAGATTTATTTTGCGTGGAACGTATGACAACCGTGCACGCATGAAAAAGCCAGAGGAAAAAAAGGCAAAAAAGAAAGATATTACAAACAGGAGAATTTACAGGGGAAAGGGGATGGGGCAATAGGCGATATCCAAAGATCATGTATTGACTGTTGGAGGCCGAGTCAAACCTGCTGTAGACTCTTCCGCTCACGTTGGCTAGAAGCAAACAAAAATAAATGACTGCAAAGATACTCCTATTGCAGGAAAAAACAGGCGAATCTCAAATCTAGTCGTCACTTTCGCTCGTTTCGTCACCCGTCGCAAATTCCTCCTCTTCTACTTCTTCGATTCGCCGCTTTTTGGGCTTGTGGGTCTCACTGTAACAACTCTTGTTCTTGTGCAGTAGGCGCCACTCGTCGGGCGTTCGTTCTTTGCGAAATTCAAATACCAAGGGGAAAATATGTTCAATCGCCAACTGAACATTGCGCACACTAGGAGCTAAGTTATTGATCATTAGCAAATGGGAAAACATATTTTAAACATCTAATGCTTACCAGTGACGGTAATGCTCCCAGTGGAAAATATCTTTAAGGTTGCTTTGGGTTCCTTAAGTTTGTAAGTCACACCAGGATGCAGTTCAGGCTCGTAACTAATAACAAAAAAAGTTTCATTATAGATTTTTTTTTACTCGGGGAATAAACAAAGCCAGTTTGTACCTTGCATTTTCCTTAAACTGCTGGGAAAACATGGTTATCTTGATCCCAAAAGGCATTGTGCATGTTCCTAGTACGTTAACGACTCGAAAATGGGCAAACCGAGCGCGAAAGCCGAGTTTTTGAACGATTCTGGCTATTCGCCTGGCTGCAATTTTAGCCTCGTGCTCGCTCGTGGACCCGGTACAAGTCATCTTGCCTGAGGACCATATTGACGCCGTGCAGTTCGGCTTCCGCAACTTCATTGTCACCATCTAATAAGGGGAAACGTGACTTATATGTTCTCCTGTATAATGTGACAAGCAGGAGATAAAAGCAAACAATACTTACGCCATTTTCTCTTCTGAATTCGGCATTGGCGCCAGCTTGAGCAATCTGTCGCAAGTTCAAGTGACACTTTACACTAAAGCTGCATACCACATTGTTGATCGTAATATCAATGACGGGCTCGGGCTCAGCCTCTGCCTCAAGGTCCACCACTTCTCCCTCACTAACGACCGGCGGTTGTGTCATAGGAACGTCTTCAGAGTGTATTGGAAGCTTTTCCGGGCTTGTGGCACTTGTGTCTGGCTGAACCACTGGATTGGCATGGGCGCAGCTCTTTTCACTTTTGGAATTCACAATCCCGATCCCATCACTGGAGCTTTTCTCAAAGTGGGAAATGTCTTCAAAGCAAGATACGGAACCAGCACTTCCTTTAAGGTAGGAGACTGAGCGTTTGCCGGTACCATTATCAAGAGTCATTGCCATTTCCTAACGCAAACAAAACATTAAGTTAGCACAAGGTGAGCCTTGTCGTTCTCCCCCAACAAATGACATTTAAAAAAATATTTGTAAAGGTTAAGTAACTAAGTTCACTTTTAAAACCAACAAATTATTATAAAGCAAATCATCGTGGTTTAATTGGAAGTTGATTAAAAAATATGGTTTAAAATGTTTCAGTGTTGTGATTAACTTAGGCTTATAATTAACAGCTTAGCGTGAAATGCGTAAGTAAAGACCAGTACGAATTACTTGGCAAACAGAGGTTCAAAAGCAATAAAAGTGACAAAATGCTTGGATGACTTGCTCACGTACACCAAACCAAACCCAATGAAGCTCATGCTATATACAGCATACAGTGGAATCTGACCACGTTCTCCGAATAATTAAGTTAAGGAACATTAGATTAAAAATACGTTTCGTGTACCATGCTGCTTCATCGAAAGCAAAAGTTGTGAGGTGACAAAAGTTGGCGCAGCCCGAGCATACCGTTCCAAACAATGGACATTTTATCACTGAAATAACATGCAATACATGGAAATTTACAGCTTAATATCGATTATTGGATTACCTTGTTTGTTATTTTCAAGCCTGTAATTATTTTAATCCATCAATACTCTGGAAAAATCAAAATCACCATTACCGACAAATAGACAAGGAGACAACAGTCCAGACAACAGGCAAGATTCACTTGAGGCACTTTCTCAAGCCTGACGGACCGGACGTCATTGCAATCATCAGTAATTCGAGCACTACCGCCCCTAGCGTCTGGCAAGTGCGGTAAATGCTCAAATAGTAGAAGACATTTACACTTGAAATGATTCAAACATGCTGCAACGCCATCTAAACAAACTTTAAGCGTTTGCAAACTGCAACTTGTTATATTATTTTATTTTTGCCCAAGTCAAACAATTTGTAAGATATTGGCGTAGATTCCAAAGCCAATGTCTATTAGGCGTATACTGAATTAATGACAAATACATTTACGTACTCAAAAATAAATCTTTTATGAAAGTAGGTAGGTGGCGCTAGCATAGGCAAGTCAAATTAGGTAGACTTACGTAAAGTGTTCCAATGGGTCAGTTCCTTCTTGGGGCAATTACGTCAGTGTTTTTTGGGCTTGTTTGTATTTTTGGTAAATGGATTTTGCATCTGTATGTCGTTTGATATACACGATGAAATCCTTAAAACTGACGATGTTTTACGTTTAAGGTAAGTTGCAACATTAAAACAACTATATTTCAACCCTTAAATGTAGCAAAATCGCGTACCCCGTACGTTGTTCAAGACAGGCGAAAGTGCGACGTTTTGAGAAAGCTATTATATTAACAACCCAAGCGTCTGTACTTTTTACCTTTTAAGCACTTAAAATCTTACTTAACTTAAAATGCGAAGTTCAAGTCTGTAGCGTATATTTTTGCAAATATTGTAAAAAAAAATGGATCCAAGTGATGATGAAATTTCATAAGTCTCCCAACTTTCCCACCCACCTCCCCCACCTCAATAATAGCATCCGCGTCATCGTCATTCATATCCGATCCTCTTCTTGTCACAAGATTTCCTGCGTGTATTATGTCACGTTACATTCTTTAAACTAATTTTTTCCCGTTTATTTAAATTTTTCATTTATTTATTTTCAGAATTTTCGTAATGTGTTGTTGGCCGGTACGAAAGCTGTGTCTTGGCGGTCTTGGGGCCTTAAACGCCTGCGGCCTTGCACTAAATAGCTACACCTTGTCTTTATAAAATCTGGTACAACTGTACACCCAACTTTAGCATATTCCTTAAAGGTACAGTACATGTTGAGTAACTCCGGTTTAAACTGCCTATATTAGCATGGCAAAGCGGTAAGATGAATCATATTGACTCTACCCGATGACGTAAACGGCTTATTTTCATGTCTTAAGGCTAGAAAGGAGAGTTAAATGAAATTATAATTTAATTGCATGTCGCCAACAGTGAATAACAATTTATTGATCGTGCCTAGGTTCTATTGGAGGTTCCAGTTTTGTTTCCTAGTCAATTTTTTTTCCTGAAACCGCCCAAAAACTAATGGTCTGAGAACTCGAGCGTAGCTGAAAAAATCTTCTCTTGCCCACCTGTATATGTTTTCAAAGCATGGGCAGTTCAATTAGCTTCTTAAACATGGTAAGTTCTTTTGTTTACATTACTGGAAAATTGTTGCTCCTTTTGTTTTAAAAAATCTGTTTATTTTCATGTAGTTTTGAGTGGTTAGTTTCTAAACGCGGCGTTGTATATGCTATGAAGTACTGTCGTCCCGTTTGGGTCGGCATGCCAGCTGGATTACGCGATTGGCTTTGTGGCGAATTGGAAGCTCGGGGCCTCGACCCCCCTTTGGCTTCCTTGTACGCTCGATGCGTGATTTCTATATTAGCTGCATGGGACAGAGAGAAGGAACCCAATGATTGGGACGCCGAGTTTTATGCTGGAAACAGAGGACGGGGACCTGATATTCCCGCCAAAGGTTGGAAAGGACTCAACAACAAACACAAAGTATGCATAGACTTCACATCCTCTTAAACTTATACTGTAACGATTGGTATTTGTTAGGATCAGCGACGGACTAAACCACGCCTGAGGAAAAACGTGTGTTCCGTCCTGACGGCGGAGGTGAAGGGCGTGGCTCCCCAAGTCTGGCTTTCCCATATGGGTTCCCGTCTGCATTTCTGGAATGATGACGATGGCGAAGAAATGAAGAAATCCGCAGCAGTCGAGTGTCTTTTGTCTGCATCTGATCAAGTAACTTTAATATTTTATTTTTATTAATTTTTTAGATGTTTATAAACGTTACGCTTTGTTAAGAAGGAATGGAGCGTTGAAGCGTTAGTGGATGAGCTATGTACCAGACTGAAACTCATGCAGATGAACGGTAACTTTTGCTTTCGGTTTTCTCTAAAAGAATCTGTCTTGAAACATTAATTTGCAGCCGGAGGAACGTGGTCAACCAGCGCGCCTGAAACTTCCTCTGACACGCTTTCACCCCAAAGCAGCAAGTCTCCAGAGCACCACAGCGCTCCGGAAGCAGTTGACTATTTCTCTGTGTTTCCGTCGCTAACTGACGTGGTTTCTCCGGGTAATGCTCCTGAAACGGAGCCTGTTTGGCACCGCAAGGGTCGCGAGAGCAAACGTGTGCCGTTTATACGAAAGGGTCCGATTGCACGGGAAGAGCGGATGGCCGCCCCAGGCATCTGCACTTTGGACTGGTCGGACTCGGACCATGCAGACGAAAACGAGAGCGATGGGCACCACACGCCGTTGTGTGATGAGTCCTGTATGCCCCTTCAAACGTCAGAAGTCCTGGAACGTGGAGATCTAAGCGAAACGGATTCTGGAGTGTCAGAAGTAGCTAGCAGCTTGGCCATTTTGCACCACAGCAAAGATACTAGCGATTTCGTCGAAGTACAACCCAATACTACGCAAGTTTACCCCGAAAAATTAATTCTGGGCGTACCGAAATGCGATTTCAAGACCGACAGCCAAATCGAAGATTCCGAGGCCGAGAATTTGCTAACTTCCTCCAAAACTCACTTTTGTCCCATCAAAGTAAGTTTAGTCGACAGTCTTAGTTCGTATTTCCGCAACAAAAGCTATTTCTGCTGTATTTTATTAGTTTTAAATATGTATCCTAATGTTATTTAATAACTATTAGTAATTAAACAGTATTTAATTATTACGAATGCGATCGATACTGATTTTCAGATCGATAGTATCTTACTTTGATAAAACTTAAATTTGGAATCGATATCGAACTCGGAGTTTATTTATTCATTTATAGTTTATTTGTATAAAAAGAACATGTATTTTTTGTGAATTTTCCTTCTTGTTAATCGCGTTAGCTTGCTGTCATTCTTGAGAAACAATACTCAATCGTATATTCCTTCTTTGTTCATTGCAGGAAGAAGTCGAAATTGTTGATTTTGAAGACTCGGAAAGCTTGACTAAAGGCATTCCGGGCCCCGAACAAGTGCAGTTTGTGCCCACGCCCTCAGGCGCGACCTTATATTTGCCAGCGTTGTCCTCGTCTGGTCGAAACGAGGAGGAATGGCAACGGTATATGGTCTACAAAGCGTCTTCTACGTCTGAGCTCGATATAGCGGTGAAATTCCGCGTCCGAGGGACCGAAAAATGCGTCCAAACCGAAAACCCTTTGACCTCGTTGGATCAGTTCATATCCAACTTAATGAATAGCGAGTCTCCGCCCCCTTTTCCGGACGAGGGTGGACCTGTGGCATCGGCATCCTCCGCAGCCATTCAGATGCTGCACGTTCTGCATACGCAAGAACAGTTTCCCTTTGCCTCGTCGAGTCTCACGAAAGAGTTCGAGATCTGGAAGCCTCTTGACGACCCCTTTTCTTGTTGGGCGTCTCGTGCTCCGCCGAATGAATTTGAATACCCTTGCGACTGGCCCGACGACTTTGCCCTCGAGCGGAAAACGGGCAACGAACTCGGGCTAGGAAGTATCCGTCCTTTCCAACAAAGCGATTTTTGGGCTGATTTGGAACTCATTTGCGACTCCAAACCTGGAGAGTCGGACAGTTTGGAAGAAACGCTCGAAAAAGTGCCCGGAAAGCGACAGGAATGCAGCCCAGAAGAGGAAGAGGAAGAAGGAGGGCTACTGGCAGAAATTTGGGAAGCCGTAGCCTGTCCTGAAAATGGTCATGATGATCAAATTGGAGTTGTGGTTGTGGAAAGTCCGGTGGTTGAGGAGTCTGGACTCGAGAGCAATTCCGCGTTTCCTCAGCAGGACTGGAAGGAAGCGGATATTGACCTGGATGGACTGTGGAATCCTTTAGAAGGAGAAGTAGATGTGTGCGAATGGTTGGTACCTGAGGAAGAGTACCAGGAGAATTCGGTGGATTATGGACAAGGTTGGGAAGGAGAAAACTGGAACGTGGCGGGAGTTCCAGTGGAATACCTGGATGACGACATTTTTGAAGAAATGTTTGGCTCTGTAGACTCCAATCAGGTCAGTTTCTATTTAAAACTAAACCATTTAAAACTGAATTATGTAAGTAACTTTTGTATTATTTTGTTGGCCCAGAGTCTCTCGTCTTCAAACAGCACGTTGCAGGTTTCGACTTCCAACAATACCAAATCACGGCGCTATTTTCGTCGTCGCAAGGCCTCTGGTAGGAGGGGAAGATGTGGGGGCGGAACCAATCACGCCAAAGCTCGTCCTTGTTCCTTTTTCGTAGAAGGACAGTGTCGCCGTGTGGATTGCAAATTTTCGCATGATTTGGCATCTATTTTGTGTCGTTTCTGGAGCGAAGGCTCCTGTTTCAAAGGCGAAGACTGCCCCTTCAAGCACACCAATTCTGCGCGCGCTAATGATGAATCGCATTTTGGGCGTCACGATGAATCGGATGGATCGGAGGGCGAAGGGACGGGTAAATTTGAGCTGACTTCGGATAGTGATTTCCCAACTCTTGGTGCTGCCAAAGACCTTCATGTAAGAGTAGATAAGAGTCTTTTGTACAATTTAACCGAGTTGTTGTCGTTGTTTAGGAAGCTGGTAGTGGGCGTCAATTAAGCCAACCGCGTCCTATTCCCAACAATTCAATAATTCGTACCTTGGGTACTGGCATGTGCCGGGAAGGCAGCAGCAGCGGGCGAAAAAGAAGGCGTGGTCACCGTCCTTTGTGATTGTTACCCCGTAGGAAGACTTCGGGAGAGGTGGAGTTTGTTTTATGACGTCATGGTTAGAGAGTGTCGAGCGTCCAAGTCTTTATTAACTTTTTCTTGGGTTCTTCTTTTTCTCGTTCTTGATGAGTTTTACGTTTATCTCTTGGAAAGTGATCACCAAAATCCCCCACGTGCTACCTTTTGTTGTTGTGATGGGTTCAAGTTAGTGACGAAAACCTTAATCCTTCTTGAGTTTGATTGGTGACCTAACACTGTAGAATGGAGTCGTGCGACAAAAGTATGCAAGTTGAGAAAGTTAGTACCGGGTCAGGCTACCATTATTATTCCGTTCCAAAGGTTTTTCGTACGTGTTCTCGTTCAATTTCTTCATTTAAAACCGTATAAGTGGATTTCTTGGGGTAGAGCTAAAGTCATCTAACGGGCCTTTCGGGAAGTAGAGATAAGAGACTAGTGCCTTGGTGTTGTCAATGGCCGTTTATTATTCTTAATATTTTAAAATTATTAAAAAAATTGCAAGGGCTGAAGTTAAGTGAATTGTGATTTAGCGTTAGCTTTTACGAATTGCAGGTAAAGGCGATTATGAGCAGGTAAACTCGATAGACTGTCATTAATTATAGTGACTCATATTACTTACAATCTTTCTGTTTTATTATTTTGTTGGCTCTCCAGTAAAGACTAAAGCCGTAAAGGAAACTACGGTTGAAATTAACAAATTTACGTATATAATGATTTTTTTTGTTAAATACACAAGCCTTGTCTGCGGGTTTGCCAGGTTCGAGCTGGCCAGTTCAAGCAGTTCAATGATAATGGTAGTAATTTAATAATTATCGCATTATAGTGACTATTACGTTCGTTCTATAATGACTAGAAGTATAAAATCGTCAGCTAGTTTTTCGGACGATAATGGAGTTAATGCCAACGTGGGCAGTAGTTTTGCAGTAGACCTATAACCTGTTCTCAAAATTTGTTTTAATCCTGGATTTATATTAGTAGGTGCTTCTAGTGCAAAGCGAAAGCCGAAAAGGACCCAACTATGAATAAACTCCCGTTTTTGACGGTTGTGGTGTATTTAGTGTTCATTACAGTCCTGGGAAACGTATTAGGACTAGAACTCCATGATAGTTTCCCACGATTATCAAAACGCGGATTTATAGCCGACAGTCAAGAATGTAGCGCAGATGTCAAAGCGTTATGTGCAAATGAAGTTCTGGATGATGATTTAGCTGTGCTCAACTGCATTCAAAACAGCGAAGTAATCTATTAACTTAACCAAATTAGTTTTTACAGTTTTAATAACATTAAAACTTCCAGGTCACCAGCAATACGGTCGTTAGTCAAAATTGCCACAACGTAAGTTATCTCACGTAATTTGACGTTGAAAAACGTCCTCTATAAACTCCTTTATTTTGTACTAGCTATTGTGGTCTTTCAAATTAAATATAACCAAAGATCATCGGTATTTGGAAGCCGCTTCCCGGGTTTGCCGGGAGGAGATTGATCGTCTCGAAGACTGTAAAGCCGCCATGGAAACCCCCAATCACTTGCTCCCATGCTTACTCGAATTCCAGGATAAGATCAACTTGGCCCAGTGCAAGGAATTCGTCACCAAAGTGGGCACCATCATCTTCAGTGACTATCGCCTGATAGATCAGTTCGCGCAAGTCTGCGAAAAGGATATTGTACGCCTCGAATGCGGACGTTTGGACCCCAAGACTGAAGTAGGTATTCCCACAACCTATTTTTAGGTGGAGAGAAATTGATTATGGATTGGTCCTTTTTTCCCCAGACAAACCGTCCACAAGGACAAACCATCGCTTGTCTCTCTGAACATGTCTCGGAGCTACAGGCAGAGTGTTATCGCGAAACCTTGCGCGCAGCTGAATTACAATCCACGGATTACCACTTGGACAGACCCTTGTTCCTCGCTTGTAGAGCAGACCGAGAGACCTTCTGTCGGCAGATTGTCTCGGGTGAAGGACGTGTGTACAAATGTCTTATGCAGCACATTTCAGACACAATTATGAGCATACCGGTAACCTTTAAATACGAAAGCTTTAATTCTAAACAAGTTTTGTTACCAAAATACCTTTTTTGTAAATTTTTTCTTCTTCCAGTGCCGTGAACAGCTGACTCGCCGGCAAAAACTGGTTTCCTTGGATTACAAAGTGAGCCACGGATTGGCCAAGGCCTGCAAGGCAGACATCAAAACGTACTCTTGTAAAGGGTTCTTGTCCAAGGATAAAAACGTGCAGTTAGCACGACTTTTGCTTTGTTTAGAGTCTGCGCTGCATCGAGGTAATTTCGTGGTAATTTTCGGGAGGAAAAAATTTATAAAGGGTAATTTTTAGGCGATAAAGTAGTTCCAGAATGCCAAGCAGAGATGCTGAGACACCGACAAGCCTTGCTGCAGAATTTCAAGCTTTCGCCCGAGCTCGTTTCTTCCTGTGCTTCGGATATTGAAACCTTTTGCAAGAGCAAGATGGTGGGCGGGAGGACGATCCATTGCTTGATGAAACACGCCAAAAGAAGCCGTAAAGGGGACACTAAAGGACTTTCCGACACTTGCCGACGAACTGTAATGCAGTTTTTATTAAAATGTGTGTCGTTTTTTTAACCCTTTTGTTTTAGGTAGAAGACCTGGTGCGTCTTACGGACGCTGGATCCAATTGGGAGACGGATAGCGTTCTTAAAGACGCTTGCCAGCCCGTAGTGGACATCCATTGCGCGGAATCGATCGGCCGAGAAGGACAAGTTCTATCCTGTTTGATGGATCATTTGAACTCTAAGAACATGAATGCAGCCTGCGAAGAAGCTCTCTTGGAGATCCAGTACTTTGTAGCCAGGGATTTCCGGCTTGATCCACGTCTCTACGAACGCTGCAGGAACGACGCAGTGAAACTCTGCCACGCCCAGTCCGAGTGGTCGGGCAATTCGGATCCCAACAACATGGATGTCGACCGAGCCCCACTGGTTTTGCCCTGTCTTTATCGTTACGCCTACACGGATAACTCAGCTGTTCAGGTAACCATTTACATTGACTTGAAAAGGAAATAATTTGTATTTAATAAATTATAGTTGGAACCCAATTGTTTACAAGAAATTAAACGAGTGATGAAACAACGAGCCGTCAGTGTCGATTTGCAGCCGGAAATTGAAGAGCCTTGCATGGCTGATTTAGCCAAGTTTTGCTCGGATAAAACGGGAAAAGGAGAAGAAATTCTGTGTCTACAAAACTCTTTAGAAAAGTAATATTCATCAAGAAAAGCGGTGTACAATGACTTAAACGACCTTTAATGTTATCTTTGAAATGGTTAAAATTTGTAAATAATCGGTAAAGAAGGAAATATTTGGGAACTTCATTCCAAATTACTTTTGCAGTTTAAGCGCAGACTGTAAAACGGCCGTCACCAATTTTACGGAAGTGGAAGCGGAGCACATGGAATTGAATCCTCTTGTGTCGATGTATTGCGATCGGTTTTTGCAAGATCACTGTCTCGATGAGCAAGAAGACGTGATGGATTGCCTGATTGAGTATAAAGTCAATCCGGCGCCAGATGTGAAGATGAATTCGAAATGCAAAGCGGCCATCGAGCATTTCCAGTTTATTACCATGAAGAATGTCCGCTTTAGTCCTCGCTTTAAACACGCGTGTAAAATGGATACTGCGCGCTATTGCAATGCTGGGAAAACCAAGTGACTTTATTTTCTGCTTGATTTTAGTTGTAGCTGGGTTAATTTTGAACCATTTTCTGTGTTCGTTTCAGGTTGGAAGTGGTTAGTTGCTTGAGTGAACTTATGCTCAACGATACTTTCCGTGAGTCGCGCAACCAAGCTCAGCCCAAAGTTTCCAACGAGTGTAAAAAGCAATTGCGACTGCAACTTATGGAGCAGCACGAAAACTATGAGCTCAATTCCGCCTTTTCCCTGGCCTGCGGTGAAGACCGAGTCAAGTTTTGCAAAAGCGTGGAGTCGGGCCAAGGACGGGTGCTCGAATGCCTTAAGGAGAACAGGCAGAAGTTGAGCAAAACTTGTCACAAAGCCGTTTTCAAAGTGGAACAAGAAGAAATGGTGGACAACGCTGTCGATTATGCGTTAATGACGGCTTGCCAAGACGATATTCAGCATTATTGTGCTACGGTAGACCCCTCGCGTGTCCTCGACTGCTTGAAAGTAAGGTTTTGATATACCTAAAGAATCATATTTCTTAATAACCCTTACTTTGATAGATGAAAAAGGATTCTTACCTCAATATTGGCTGTAAGGACCTTGTAATACGTCGAATGATAGAACAGAGCTTGGATATTCGTTTTAACCCTGTGCTGAGAGACGCTTGTCGGCCAGAAATCACCAAATACTGCCGTGAAGCTTTTTCGCAGGCTTCCACGGACCAAGAGCTTGAAGGAGCAGTGGTAGGTTGCCTTAAGGGCAAGTTTCTCGACAAACAGTCTTTGAACATGACGTGCGCCACTCAGTTGGCTAAAGTCATGCAAGAATCGGGGATGGATTACCGCCAGGACCCAGTATTGGCCAAACGCTGCAAAAAAGACGTAATATTTTATTTTGACATCAGCTTGAAGTTTTAACCAATGATTTTTTCTTACGTATATTTTTATTAATTTAATTTTAATTTTGTTTGATTTATTTTTATTAATTTTTATTTATTTATAATTTTTATATATTTTTTTGTTGTTTATTTATTCATATATTTATAGAAATATATATATATTTTTTAGATTGCCCTTTTCTGTCAAGAAGTCGCTGAGAAGCACGGACAAGGTTTGGTGACTGAATGTCTCAAATCCCATTTAGAAGATCCGAGAATGACGTACGATTGCAGGAGGTTAGTCGCCCAAAGCGTGCAAGCGGCTCAAGTGGACGTCCAGGTGGATCCCGTGTTGCATAACGCATGCGCGATTGACTTGCAGCTCTATTGCGAGCACGTACCTAATGCGGAAGGGAAAAGTATTTGTTAATTTTTGTATATTGGTAGATTTGGGGTGTAACGCTTTATATTTTCAGGACTTACGTGCCTTTTGCGTTTATTGCAAGAAAAACCTTTAAGTCTGCAGAAAGGATGTGCGACTTTACTGGAAAGCAGAGTCGCTTTATTTCGCGTCGCGTCGAAAGTATTTTAAAAGAGACTGTTTGATCTTTGGCTTAGTTATCACTATGGTTTTTAGAACATTGGACCAGAAACTGTGGAACAGGTTTTCAAGCAGTTGAACGATTCGCCCTCGCGCCATTATTTTCTAGCCATTGCAATGGTTGCCATAGGATTGATTTTCATAATGGGCTTGTTTTGCGGGAGAGTTAGCAAGCGAAATCATGCGATGAAGACTAAATGACCGCTCTGATTTGGTTTTAATATTGTTTATTCAGTTCTGTGTGTGTGGCCTATTTTTTCCTAATGTTTTAATTGAGTTTTCCAGCATTTGGACAAGTTTGGGGTACGATATACGCCATGTGATAGTACATTCTTTGGTTATTTGAGAAATGCTGTGGATGCTTTCTGAAATTCGGAGGAGTTGTGTAAGTCGCCGCCTCTGCTAGCGTCACAACTTCTTTGGTATGCTAGATGAGCTTGGATTTTTGTAATTTAACACTTCATTAAGACATGTAAAACTGCTGGGTTTATACTTTCCGTTATTTCTGCAGCAGTATCTGTCAACGTATGAGTGAACGTGACAAAAAACAAAAAAAAGGATTGTCTACTTGTGTTAAAAGGTATATGAGAGACTCGTTTACTGAGGAGAAGCATTACATAATGGGAAATGGGGGAAAGAAGTGAAGTGATAAAAAAGCATCCCTGCCGGGATTCGAACCCGGGACCTTTGGATTAGAAGTCCAACGCGCTATCCACTGCGCCACAGGGACATATATGAGCATGCGCCACAACGCCTTTAATAGAAAGCTTGGCTGCCTTCGCTGTGCCTGCTCGAGACACCTATTGACATTTTTTGGAAACTATTTCAAAATACAGAATAGCGCGCGCAACCGACATGTTGACATGACATGCCAACCGACATGCCCAGTTTGCAGCCAGTCAGTGTTGCCAACCACGGTTATTTCTCGCCAAAATTGGCGACTTGGGAACATGGATTGGCGGGCAATTCAAGGAACTTGGCGATTGACGATTTATTTGGCGACTTTTCGCTCCTTTTATATGATAAAGATTTTTGTTTCGGAGAAAAAGAATTGCTTAGCTTCGTCACCTTGCTGCTTTAGTTTACCTTCTCTTTTCTAATTCGAAGAAATATCCGGGTGAAAGGCAAAGTAGTTCTTAAAGAGCTAAGCTCTTCAATGAAAACCCCACATGTGAGAGGTGAATTTCCCGCATTGCTTTCATTAGAACCAATCAAATAATAACAAATTTAAAGGGTAGTGCAGTGCAAATATGGAGAAATCACCCCAAAAAAGGTTAGGGGCTAGCCAGCTTGTGGTAGATACGATGTGGATACGATATTAGAATTTTGTACTATTTAAATATTTATTTAAATGTGCATGCTGTAAAATAAAACAATTTATGGCGACTTGTATCCCTTAATTTTTGGCGAGATATTGGCGACTTTGGACGAAAATTTGGTGGGCAGTCATAAAAAAACTTGGCAACACTGCAGCCAGTCGCGCTCGCGCAGCCGAACAAGTTTGAAGTGGAAGTTGAATTACGTTGGCACTGTTCACTTTTAGAGAAGAACTTTTAGTGATTTTAAGAAAATTTGGTAACTTAGTCCATTTATAGTTACGCACAACATTCCAGTGACTCACTAGCATTAATTTATCATCGTTTATGGAGTATGGGCGGCTTTTCAGTGCGGTGTTTCATTTGAAACGTTTGGGCATGTAGAAGTTTTATTACATTTAAAACAAACGAGTTTATTAAATTTAGGCTGGACGAGTCCAAACAAGATGGCACTGGGGTTATCCGTCGGTATCTTTTTCCTGCTCCAGTTCGCAATTTTCATTTTTTTAGGAGAGACATGCAAATGCAGCTGAGTGAAAACATGATCGCGTGCCACGTGAGATTGCTATGTATGGATTGAGGGAAAGATTATTTTAAATATACTTAATAGTTTAATTGAATAGAAGAGATCTGTCACGGTTCGTCGTCCGTAATTGCACCGAACCCTTTGGTAATATATAATCTGTCATATGTTTGTATGAATTTCAGACCTAATGTATTTACCGTAGGTGTAGTTTATTAGTGGCTTTCTGGTTTGGGTATACAAAAGGAGGAGCAGACTGTCAGACAACCTATAAAATTCCTTGCTGATTTCACGTACCGTTGTATCTTCTGGTTTTCATTGGCTCCTGCTATTGTGGTGGCTACTATACCCAGAGATTATATAAATATTGGATTGTGCAGTTTTAATTAACGCTAGGACAACTTTAAAAGAAGGGCCAAGTCCGTAACTGCACCAAAACCTTTGGCAATATATAATCTGCCACATGTTTGTATATGAATGTCAGAAGTAATGAATTTACCGTAGGTGCTCTTTAAGGCTTTCTGGTTTGGATGTACAGAAAGAGGAGCAGACTGACTGTCAAGTACCTATAACATTCCTTGCTGATTTCACTTGTACCAAATTACCAATGGATCTTCTGGATGTGAATCACCAATTATTACCCTTCCAACTGTTGTACTGTACAGTACATACGTCAAGGCAAAATTAACACATTACAAGGGTCCTGATGTTAAGCATAACAGTTTTCGGGTTCGACTTTGTGTATCATTGTAAAATTTTTGAGAATTCAGAAGGATTGTATTGCTTTCAAAATGTTTGCCTTTATTGTACATTGTATTTAGCGCTCAGTTTTCTCAGTCTGTTTCATATGTGACTTTTGTTAGCTCCAAAAATTGGATTCCAAAATTATTAAATTATATTTTTGACCCCCCCCCCCCGGGAATGCCTTATTTGCTTTTCCGATGTACCCAAAATGTTACCCGTAAAATCTGGTTTCCAAAAATTTGCTTGTATGAATTTGTATTTTTGAAATTAAAGACGACATTTTTGGGGAATTTTTTTAAAATTTTTGGAAATGTTTGTGAATTTTTTTTTCATTTTTGAGATTTTTTTTTTATTTTTGGGAAATTTTTGGCAACATTTTTGTGTGATTTAAAAAAAAAACGCTAAAAGGGGTGTGGCCTCGACAAAAGGGACGAATCCTATTGGTGGATTGGCCAAAAAGGGGGCGTGGTCTCTTTTCGAGCCAGGAAAGCTTTTTCAGGGCTTTTCTCCATAAGGAATAATGTTAAATGAAGGGGGTCCCCTTGAAAAATCGTCAAAAATTGAAAGACTCGCCCCTTCCCCTGCTCGCTTTCCTATCCCCGATATTCGAGCTCGTAATGCCGAAGCATCACAATTTCGAATATACGAATACGAATAGAAGCTTGCCGGGAAGGCGTAAGGTACAGAGAAATGGAGTCATTTAATATTTCGTTTTCTCGACGAAATAAAGTGCATCGGCCGAGAATCGAACCCGAGGATCTGTTGGTCCCCAGTCGTGCGTGTTATCTATTTGGTTATACGCTTGCGTTAGAAAGGCGTGGAAACTTCTATAAATCCAACATATGAACGAAGCTGGTGTACCCATGGGTGCGCTCAAAGAAGAGAAAGTGAACGTTAAATGCTCTAGCGAACATTTAAAACAGTAACCAAAACAACGATGCGTCGCTTGGTCGTTTCCTCGTGTTAGCATGCAAACGTGTTAACTGTGCAAGTAATAATTAATTATCATTATTATTATACTTATAACATGACATTTATAAGTTTTGCTACATTAAGACGCAGATTCGCTTTATAATAGTTTGCGCTTCCACTCAATAGATTGCAGTATTGAAAGAGCGGGAGCGCGCTAATTTTTTTAAAAATTGTGAGCGAAAGAGTGAGCGCGCTCGTAAAAAAGAGCGAGTTGCAGCTCTGGGTGTACCCGTGCGTAGCATCTATCTTTTGTTCGATTTATAAAAATACGGTGGTTCGCCCAGTCATGCTTTATATTCTATAGAAGTGTGCACTATTTTACTGCATTTCACTGTACGTATTTTAAAATGTAATAAAAAAATCCGTACTTCTTATTCTTTTCATTTGAAATAAATTACAAGGCATTGTGTTTGTTTTAAGTTATTTTTATTAAAACCTCCCACATACAATCCACATCCTTACAGTCATTCATTTAATAATATGTAAAAGACTGCAGGTATTACTCAAATGGACGAAGAATATCACCTGACAACACCAAAGATGGCTTAACTTTTGTGCCTTAAGGGATGTTGGACTCCGTTAATGTAAATTTCTTAAGTAAGCTTTTGAAGATTATTGCCACATGTCTTAGAACACATTCCCCTACATTACTGTTACCCTAGTTTGAAATACTAATAAAAACCTCGGACTACAGAAAATGTATATTAAAAAACTAACAAAAGACATGTAACGTCGACATTTAATTCCAGATCATATACATATTTACAAATTTGATCACTTATAAGGTAGCTAGAATTCTTGTAAGCCCATAGCATGCTCCAAAGAACGTTTGCCCAAATCCCCACAGTAATACATGAAAAGGAGGCATTTTAAAATTAGACGTACGATAAACGAAGGCTATTACGGCACACGTAATCGCCCCCACAGTCAAAGGAGTAACTATACCCATCAGAAGAATAAATACCGAATAAAACCTAGGGGAATAAGATTTTTATCGACAGCTCTCAGTTCAAATTGCCTAATACTCTTACTTACCGGCCAATGGCGTGTTTCCTTAAAGTAAGAAATGCAATGACAGCTGCTATTACGTGGAAGAACAGCGTAGGAAATAAGACCCATAAAAACACTTGGTACCACATTTCTGTCAAAATGGAAATTTAATCAAATCAACACAATTAACATAACAAAAGTATGGAATGAGAGGAAAAACAAAGTCATAAAATAAAATATATTACCTCCAAACGTAGTGAGCGGTCCTCGCGGAGTAATATACAAGACATGAACGATTGTGTCTATATCAAGAGGCTTTGACACATTTGTATTTGACATCACATTTTCTATGACTTGCCCGTTTGCAGTAGCCATTATAGGCTATATAATAGACTATATCTGAACCTGAACTGAATAGTAATGCCAACACTGAAAAAACACATACATAAAGTAACTGTGAATTAAATAGAGAGTTAATAAATTACCTTAAAATAACGCTTAAACGTCTACGGGTTTTCCGTTAAACTAGCTATTAATAAGCTTCATCACGGTAATGCTTTAAGCAGTTCACTATTTATCAATCACTCAAAAATCATGTTTGCTTGTTTTGGTTGCATTAGTTCATCAATGTCCGGTAGATGGCAAAACTTCACTGGATTGCTAGTAATTTTCGGACACAAATCGCCGCAAACATGGATGACGAAGATTTTGATTCAGACTCCAGCGATGAGGATTATGTTCCAACGGGTAATTTCTTTATTTATCAACAACTTAACTTACGTACTTAAACTTCAATTAAATTAGGAGCTGTGAGTGATGGGGATCAAGACGTGAGTGGGTCAGATGCTAGCGAAGACCTGGAAGAAGATGGTGAAGAAAATGTTGAAGAATCAAAGCTCTCCAAGGGTCGAAAGCAAAGCACAGGAACCAAAAAGAAAAAGTACCCAAAATAACTTGAATGTATTTATTAATTAAATACTTTTCTTTGGAAGAAGAAAGCTGAAGTCTGGGAAGAAAATAGAGCCGGAACTAGAAGCCCCTGCAAATGATTCTGCCTCAACTGAAGAACCTATAGAAGATAAAACTAAACGAGCAGATAGCTTATGGGCTGGTAGATTCGCTCTCTTTGTCTTACATTCTCCTAAGTCTCTTTTATCATTTTCTAGACTTTATGAAAGACGTTGGAACGGCTCCCAAGCCGAAACCCACTGCTGCTGGAGTTACAGTTAGTACTCCCCAGAAACCTGAGCTTGCTAAACCTGTGGAAGTCAAAGCTGATAAAGTAGTAATTACCAAGGTTTACGAATTTGCAGGCGAAGAAGTTCGGTAAGAGATTTTATATCTACAATTGAAAAGTTATGACTTGTGTCTGTGGGTAGTGTCACGAAGGAAGTTGACGCCAGTTCCCAAGAAGCCAAAAGTGCGCTTTCAGCGCCTTCTCCTTCTGTCATAGTCTCAGAAAGCTCCTCAAATGCCGCATCTGCTTCGTCATCTTCGGGTCAAAAACGCCCGTTGGCTCCAGTAAGAGGCGGTTTAGCCAGTATTACGAGTGCGTTAGGCGCTAAAAAGAACAAAATCAGCACTCTGGAAAAGTCCAAATTGGACTGGGACAGTTTCAAGAAAGCTGAGGACATTGAAGAAGATTTGAAAGTGTTCAATCAAGGGAAGTCCGGATACTTGGAGCGGCAAGACTTCCTCCAACGGACTGATCTGAAACAGTTTGAAATTGAACGCAACTTGCGCCTCAACAAGCGAAGCAACCGATAATTATTTAATTATTCCTTACCTTTTGTTCTTACCTCTTTTTGTACTCAATACACACACTTGAACGTTCTTATTTGGAACCAAAATAGAAACATCGTGTCACTATGAGTTACAGGCTTTTTACTGTCGCCAATGTTTGCGCAAATTTACAAAAGGTACCGAGAACAACACAAACAAAAAAACGCTAATTATAATGATAATAACACGTGGACTAGAACAAAACACTTTCCAAGTTCCGCTAGCTCCTCCCTTTTCTTTTTACACAATTTCAAAGAGAAGTTTGCTTTTCCTTCAAACCATATATACAAGATTTGAGCGTCTCAAATTTCGCGCTAAAAACATACCCCCCAAAAAGGTGAACTAATAATACAGGTTTAAAATCAAAACAATGCTTAGCTTGGTCCAAAATATATTGAAACAAAAATAACTCTAATAGCGCGTTGCACTGGCTGCACTATTTTTGGCACTCAGTGTGTCAAACTTGTATATCTTTACACACTGTGTACACACACTGAGTGCCAAAATATTGCACCAGAGTGCACACTGGGTGCAAATATACTGCACCAGTGCAGCCAGTGGAAGACGCTATAAATCTCGTAATTAAAATTCGTAGTTTACATTGTGCGTATGGACAACTTTAGCTGATGTGCCAATTGCGAAACGTTCACAACCGAATCCAGCATTTCCTGGACCGCCGCTACACTGGGAAATTCCCTGCCCGCCTTTTTGGTGGCTTGGACCGACGCTTTAAGCCCGTCGCACAAGGCATTGGATTTCTCCAACACTTGCCTCTTCAGCGGTTCTTGTGACACATTCCGGTGCACCGTATCGCCCACGCTCACGAGTTTATACGCATTCAAAATGATAAACTTGGAGTATGCGATAAAGACTTTGGGCGGCTGGTTGTGTTCGATAGTGACGATAAACGAATCGATCGCGTTCGTCAGGTACTGGATGTACGTCTCGGCCTGGCTGCCGTAAAACTCAACAACATTCTTATCATTAGCGTTCAAAGTGGCTTTGTCCTCCGGAATTTCCGCTAGGGACTCAGTCACCAATACGTCAAAGGAGTGCTTCATATCTTGGGGCAAAGCCTGCTTGATCTCCTCATTTTCCTGGTCGAATTTCGCTTTCGACTCCAAATTCACGTAATCGTAATCCTCGATCCACTCATGGGTCGGTGTCTCCTTGGGAAGAGGATCCTTGATGCTTTTATCTTTGCTGATTTGTCTTTTCAAGGAGGAAGTGGGCGAGGCGCGTTTGAACAGCAACGTGGCATTCCCTTGGATAAAGGACGTCACTTGCCGGACATCTTCTGTCAAGGCACGACTGCAGGCGACCAGCTGATCTAATTCATCCACATTGTTTTTTTCGCCCAACTTTTGATTGGGTGGCGCGAGCCAGTTGAGGGACCAATGTCGATTTTCTAATGACGTCATCGCTTTTTGCACGATGCCGTTTGAATCCTGCAATGGACGCGTAAGTCTCAGCAGTTTGTGCGCCAAGGAATGATCGGTGCTATTGGCTGCGTTGCCCAACGTTCCCAACGCGAAATCGACGAATTCTTGCAGGGCAGTTTGGAGTCGGACGCCGGCCAGACGCAAATCCATGAGTTTGGGCTCTAAATTCTCGCGTTTTCGCCAATACGACGCGGAGGACATGAGAACCGATCCGGTGCTAGTACTCGAAGTACTGAAAGCATTGGCGGTGAAGCTGAGGAGGCGGGTGATGGAGCTGCTGAGCTCTTGGTGGAGGCGCGAAAGCGTTTCGACGGCGGAATCCAATTCAAGAGGTAATTCGCGTGGTGGAAGTTCAGCTAAATCACGAGAATCACGAGAAGTGCGGCTGGTATCGGACAAAGTAGAAAATCGAGATGATCCGAGAGCTGCTGTGCGTAAGTTTTGAGGCGGGACGTCGTACAAACCTTGGGATTGAACCGATTTCAGGGACTTGGGGACGTCGTAATCTTCCATGCCGGACTGAGGGTGAGGGGCGTAGTTATTACGAGGGGGAGGGACGTCGTAGACATCTTGGGGGTATTTCAAGAGAGCTGCTCGACGAACGTCGCCCATAGGCGGGACGTCGTACACTTCCAAGCTGGTGCTGCTAGAGCGACCTGAATGGGAACCACTGGCTCCAACGCTGGCGCTCGATAAGGATAAGCTCTCAGAACTGACGCTGCTGGCCGCAGAGAGACCCGAGCTGCTGGAAGACAGCAAAGAAACGCCACTCGAACGGTCCGAATGCCGTTTCAAATGAGTAGGCACGTCGTAATCTTCGCTGGGACCCGAACTGGACGTCTGATCCATTGGCCGCGGAATATCATACGTCATATCCGACCTGTAATAACAAAGCAAAATTAATACTAAATTACTAAAAAAAAATATTTAAAATAACACTTAACATTACTTTAACATACTTAACATTATTTAACATACTTAAATACTTAACATGACTTAAAAATACTTTAAAATATTTATAGTCACGGTGTACTTTAACTAGTTGCAGATTTCGTTTGTCAAAAGACGGCAATGTGACCTCAATATTATGAGAATTATGGAACTCTGAACTTGGAATTATGGAACTTGAAACAGAAACTTAAAAGAAATGTAACGATATAATTGAACAAATCTTCTTTTGAAAATATCTTAAAACGCTGCGTCAAAAGGTTTAGATACATGATTTCTTTTAAATTTTCCTAACTTGAATAAGGCTTTCGCAAAACAATAACAAACATCAGTGCCATCTGTGATTCCATCCCATCACTAAGCTAAAGTTTACGGGAGCCTTAAAATACTGAATTAAATTAATAATGTCAAAAACAGGATGTCCAATCAACTTCACCGAAAAAACACACTGTTTACCTCTCAGCTTCGGAATCCTCAACAGATGCTCCTTTGCCCGCCAACAAGGACTTTTTGGGTCGTAAGGTACTATGATTCCGCGGAACGTCATAATCTTGTAGGTCGGTATTCGCTCCAAAGCCTGCGGCCGGTCGTGGGACGTCATAACAATCTGTATTGACAGGTATTGGCCGGGGTAGTGGCGGTAGATCGTAGTTCCCTTGTCCGGCATCTGTTTCGTCCTTTCCGAACCCAAATCCTCCGCGCGTTGGGGGAACATCGTAAGTAAAAACATCACCTGCCCGAATCGGCGTCACGATCTACAAAACCAAGCCCCCGAAATACGGACATTAGTAACGCAACGGCTCCACATGCTCTCCTTTTTAAGCCTCACCATAACTCGAAAACCGAAAACTGTCACGCCCTAAAGAATCTATAAACCTCCCTTGAAATCGACTTTCTCTACGCTCTAGTAATTGATCTAACGCTCTTTTTCCATTTCTTTCCTCCCCTTTCTCCTCGAAAAAACAATAAATAAATCAAATAAAAGGATATCGATCCCCTTCAAAACGAGCCGAATAACCCCCGAAAAGGTGACAGCTGGGGGTATCATTGTTCTAAGCGAGCAGATGGAAGAGAGAGGGGATGCTAGTAATCGGAATTTCATCAAAAGTTGCCTGATTGCATGCAAAAGCCATCCCTTAATCCCCTTCTCACCGTCGCCACCCTCCCAGATCCAGTATCCGCGCGATTTTAGCATACTGTCGGGTCCGAAATGCAATAAAGTTTCCTATTAAGGCATGTAAAACGGCTCAAAACGCTCTAGTGTGGGACCTGAAGAGGGGGGAGAGGAAGGGGGGTTGAAAGGACACAAGCCTGTCTGAATCAAAGGGCTATATTGAAAAAGACGTGTACTCCGACGACAAGACTTCTGAAGGAGAACAGTTTCTGCCGCATTCTTATGGGAGGGAAAAAGGGGTGGGTATGGCTGAATCTTGCGAGTTTATCGATTGTGAGCTGGCGGAGGAAGACAGTAACGGTGGAGCGAAAAAAAACATTCTTTTTATTTTTTTGGTCTTTTTTATCTTCCTGGGTAAAAAAAATGAAAAGAAAAAGTGCGATTTTTTGTCATCCAAGAAACAGATCTGAAAGACCATAAATTGTGCTATTTCCTAACCCTTTTCCCCTCACCCCGATCCCTTTAGCATTCTTGGCGATTGCGTACCCAATGCCGATAACGTGTTTTCATTAAAATGGATTTTCTCACGCTCCGGATTGCTTCAAACAAAAAACGTTTTCGGCTCGCCTGTCATTCGATGCATTGAAAAGAAGCTTCCCCACCAAAAGAATAGATGAGGGAAAAAATAAGAGCTCTCAGTTTTCCTTACAAAGAAATCCACTTGAAAACCGTTGAAGACGGTGCTTAAAATACTTGTTGAAAAAAAGCGAAAACCGTTTTCTAGCCCCAAATTACTGCGCTACATCTTGCCTAAAAACAGAAAACAAAAATCTAAATGCTGGGAACAAGATGTAACCTGAAGGATGCATTCGACTCAAAACTCAGAATGTAGACGAAAAGAAAGAAGGTAAAAAAAAGAGAAAATACAAAATTCCATAACAAAGAAAAAATTCAAAAATCCAAAACAAAGAAAAAAGGACGTGAAATGCTAATTCGTGTCTACCTTGTTAAGCTGAATAGGGCCTCGCACTTCTTGGAAGGCTGGTTTGGGAGTCATATGACCGGGTACGGCGGAATTCTTGGCCGTGACGACACCACTTCCGCTCCCGCTGCTGCTGTTGCTCTTGGAGCTGCACGTACTTCCACCTGAGCTGCCGCCCATTGATGCATGGGAGTTGTTTAAGAAGTTGGGTGCGTTGGCATTATTCGGGGTGCTCGCCGAAGGACTATTTAGTCCCGCTGTGCTTAATGTCCCGGCGTCGTACACCCTCGGAATTAACCGGACACGGTTTGCAGGGCATATTCCCTACAGCCAAAAAAACAAAAGTTATTAAAAATATAGAAAATTGAATAAGACAAATCTCGCTACCTGTCGACCCCGAAAGGAGCATAACCACCAGCCTTCGAGACCATTCGGGTTTTGCTCTAATACTGTCAGCAAATCGCCTTTCCGGAAGGCTAGTTCGTCCGGAGTGTCAGCTACATTGTCATACAAAGCTCTGGCGACGCAATTCTGTCATGGAAAAGAAAGATAAAAATACATAAATTAATAAGGACATTCAATTTAACTAGTAAACGAATCAGCTAATTAACAGATAAATAGACTTCTTAAAGAAAAATAATAAACTTTAATGGACTTTTTCATGTAAATTATGGACAAATAAATACGTTTGGCATCAGGCCTAAGGAACTATGCCCGCTATAATAATAAAAAAAAAACTAAGAAATAAATTAGTTCATAACAGATAGTTCGTGACAGATAAATCAAGTGACAAACACATAATTTGAGTAATTAAGGCATTAATCAAAAGGTGACCGATAATAACTGATTTAAGGTTTGCTAGAGATTGACGTATAAAATACATCTGAGCTAAATAGAAATTGTCAAAGCCCACTTTCGCATTTCCTTTCGAACATGAGGCGCAAGGATGCGAAAAGGAAATGGAAAATTGAGTCAAGCACAAAAACTCGACAATTTCAATCAAGCTAAACACCCAACATCCGCCCTCCTCGCAAAATTTCACTAATTTTGGCGGTTTTCTGCAACGAATTCCCAAAGGGGGACAAAAATAAGCGTGAGAAATTATAAATTAGCACTTTGTGAGCCGAAATCTTCCGCAGATGTTTTTCCCCGAACTTGAAATGCGCCAGAAAAACAAGATTTTCTGTACTTTGCCGACCGAATAAGAGCAATAACATATATGACGTTTTACGACTGTTTTTAAGTCATTAGCCGGACCAAAATTCCACCCCTAATACAAAAAAGAGCCCAAAACCTGCCAAAGCGAAAATATAAATACAGTGTGAGGTTAAGATACTCGTATTAGTCATAAACGAAGAGTCATTTGCAATTATGGCCTGGAGCATCTGAAAGTTAAGCCTTTTATTCCCTTGCTGCCACTTTTAATAGCCTCTATAAAATCAACCAATCCCCCTTTTTTATTCCTTTAATTGATACCGCTCTCGTGAAAGCTCCTCAGGTTCAAATTCTAGTTTCTAATTATGTTTACGAGATCTCATTGCAACCGCTGATCCAAACCTTTCCAATAAAACTACATTTCCTTCATTCCCCTAGGTTTTCCTATACTTTCTCCTTCATTTTAATAAAAAAAACTTCTCCCGTTTCAAGGCTCGAGAAGCGAAAAATATGGTACGTTTAATTTTCAACTATCATCTGATTTTCAATAAAACGAAAAGAATTTAAGCAAAAGCTTCGAATTTTGTTTAAAAAAATTCTTCCAACGTACATTTCTCATCTTTGTGCTATTGTCTTCGAATATTAATCCGCTTCAAGTCTGAATTGGCCTTGCGCATATGGTTCGGAACCTTCATTAGGAGAAGGAGCATGAAAACCCATCGTAAGCCTCTTTAGAAGTCCCATCTTTTATTTGTTCCTGACGAGGTGTAAATTACGTGCCACGCTTTATCTCGAGTTTATATTTATGCTTGTTGATCCTGCCTCCATAAAGGCAAGGCCTGGCGCCAAACTAAAGAGGATCTCAACCTTAAAGTGGCTATCAATTGTAAAGCAAACCTTAAAACAGCTCATAAGGGCGAGAGAACTATCTATTCTCCATCTTTTGGTACTTCCAACAGCCCTACTGAAACCAACTGACCGTGAAAAGGAAAACGACCAGCCAAAAAAAAAGAACAGAAAATTTACGAATCTTTTTACACTACGCACACACACATATATATATATATATATATATATATATATATGACTAGAGATAAATAGAGACTTGGAAGGTAAAAGGACAAAAACATGCTAATTCTTGTTTTCCCTGCAGATTAAACGAACGACTGCCAGTCATTACAATAAACACGAATGATCTTTATCATAATACTTAAGAAATAGAAACCGACGAAAAGAGACAAACTTTTACGAGGATCTAAATCTAACGACACATACATTAGCATACAACTTTCGGGTTTACTAAACAACATTTAATATTAGAAAAAACAATTCCATACAAAATCGAATGTGTGAATTCTTCTTATTAAAAAACGAAGTTAAGGTAAAATTACACATTTGGCAAAATACTGGTTTTGCAATAGGTTTCTAATCCAAAACTCGTTTCCAATTCACTCTGACTAAACTTAAGGCTAATCACTAAATAAAACGGGAAAACGACGAGAATAACGGATAAAACGCGCTTTATTGTTAACGACACGATGACATTTTATGCTCTAACGTTCACCAGACAGATCGCCACGTAACCTAGCAGGAGGGTCACTCCCCGTATGGCATTCTAGCGCCACCATACGGGGGGTGCGAGTACAAAACACAGAAAGGAATAGACAGTTCCGACACACACTCATCTATTTCAATGTCATTCACTCAGAATTTCACTATATGCTTTTAATAAGAAACTTTGGAAACAGGTTTACGCCTATACGGGAATTACAATTTTTAAAAAATCACTCAAATGTTCCCAGAGAACCATTCTTTAAATATTTCGTTACTGATTCAGTGCTATTAAAAAAAATCTTTAAAAAAATAATCATTCAAGAAAAATTGAAAGAATGCTTCTTTTGGAATATTAAAACTGATTGGTTTGGAAAGGATTTTTCTTTTTCGTTTGGATTCAAAACTAATTCAGTGCTAGAATCCCAGCGATTGGCCCGGATACAACCGGTTCTCTTGTGAAACTCAAGGTGAAACTTTTGAAAAAAAGGCTTCTGCCAATAAATATTTTGCCGAAACGAAAACAGCAGTCCAAAATCAATAAACTGTAAAACTGCTTTCCCTTGAAAATCTCAGCCTAAAGGGAAACTTTTCCCACGCTGGGAAAAACCATCTCCCCCAAGACTTGGAGACTATAAACAAAAACATTGAGCTTTCCATTGCCCCAACTTCCAACTTAATTTACCCTCCAAACTCGTAAACATTACTGCCAAAGTTTTCCCAAGCTGAAACAAAAACAAACCACAAGCTTTAGAATCTTCTTCGCTTCATTAGAATAGAAATTAGGTGATACCCAATTCTAATTTAAAGTGAAAATTAATGCCTTCAAAAATATAAAAAATGAACCACTTGCTTGATCATCACGCCCATTGGTAACACGCAAGACAGCAGACGTCCCGTGATCACAATCCATAACTAACAACTAGTATTCTTTTTTACTACCCGTAACAAGCTATACGTCTTCCTCTCACGCAATCACCTTTAAAAAAAACTTCCAATTTGGCTTGCACTACGAGTTTTTTTTGTTAAAAAATTTAAAAACGTGACTGGATCGGCATAGCCTCGCCTGATAACAAGGGATAATAATTATAACGCACACCGAAGTTCGTTCTGATTATTTGCTAATGACCCGGAGGTTTCAAACGCCTTTTAGTGCTGATAAAAGTCGCTCACTTTCTCACGAAAATGAGCTTAATGATAAAACGAACTTCCTTCCTTGCGTCGCCAAGGACAAGCGGGGCGAACACTGATAACAGCCAAATCTCATTAGACACTTTACTTTTTAGCTATCGCACCACCTGAGACCTGATATGATAAAACTATTGCCCTAAATCACGAAAGAAAAAAAATATGTAAATAGCGCTTTGTAACTAGACAATTGTTACAAGAATGACATCAATGACTATATTATATTATTTGTATATTATATTTATTCAACAATTACTTATATTTTAACATCAATTATTGTAACATTAGAGTTATTTTTAATGGTTTAAGGCCACGGTATACTGCAAGTAGTTGATATTTTTGTTAAAAGATGGCAGTGACGTCATACCATTTCTCGTTGTAATTTAATCGACTTTAAACAAGAAATTAAAAGGAACAGAAAGAGATAATTGAACAATACGTTTTTCGAAAACATCGTTATAACAAAATCTATTTTATCTCCTGCTTAAGATTTTGATAAATGTTTTATTTCAAACTTTCATAACTTGAACACTAGAGAAAAAATTAGTGAAACCGATATGAAAAATTAAAATTAGCAGCTAAAGTAGACTTATACATCCCATGCATTACTGCCACAATACAATTTCATTATATTGCACAGAGAATGATAATTTTTAATCAAAATGTGTCATGATAATATCGTTATAAGAGGTTCCAGTAGCCTATACCGTGGCCTAACAGTGGCAGTGAATGTACAACTGTATTGTAAACTTTAATTTCGTTTAACAGAAAAATAACCTTCCAACTGTCAATTTCTGTCTATACTTAGTTCTTCTGAAAACCAAGATCCGAAACTAAAAGGTCCAAAACGAAAAGTCTACTTTCATCGATTCCTCGGAAATTTCGAAATTTCAGAACATTTTCTCCCAAACTGTCAAAACCATTGCGCGTTCTCTCTACGCACATCATCTTATCAAAACTAGTTCAAAATTCCCGCCTCGCTCTTTCTCTGAAATGATGAACTTGGTCAAACTAAAAAAAGGGTACTTTTAAATTCTCCTTATTAGATTCCCAGGTTCCCCCCAACTAACTTTTATTTTTCTTTATATATTAAGGGCACAATTACCCAGGGTAATAAAACACCAACTGTTTAAAAAGGTTCCCCTTTATATTCTTCCTTTTTCTGTTCGGTACATATATACATTTGTTCCTTTTTTTTCAATGGTCTTTTCCTTTAGCGTAAGTATACAGTGAGTGCATACAATTCCGTGTTGTGTTGGTCCACCCAGCCCTTATTGGCAAATAAAAGAACTCCTAGGCTAATGTCCGAAGAGGAATTCCGAAGTGTGAAGCGTTTTTACAGCTCGTGAGAACAGCAAACAAGTTGTCGGTGAATGTATGTATACTTCTTAGCAAGAAAACAGGAATGTAACTATAGAGTCCGACCACTCCTTCGACACCCCAAGATCGCGTCCGATAACAAGTGCTCTAAATGCTTTAAAAGTCTCATCTTTTCTCTTGTTCTCTTATGCCCTTTCCGTTAAATCCCCTTAAGTCATCCTTTAGCATTACAAGCATCCCACACATGAAAGAAACACCGCGTTTTATTAGACCTCAAAAAGCCCAGGTAATAATTTCCGCACTCTTATCAGCATCCCAACGTTGGCAGACAGAGGCGAGGGGGGGGGGGGGATCTAGAGCGGAATAAAAGTCGCTGCCACGACAAACAAGTTTCTAAAGCCAAGGCGTTCCAGGCAAAGTTAGATACAGTTGCAGCTTTTGCAGCCACTGCAAAACCCCGCGTCTATCAAAAATGAAACGCTTCAGAAGCCCCAAAATTCTTCCATAAATAATGGAAACGTGGCAGAGCAACTCTCCGTGGAAAATTAACCTATTTTTTCCAGCTTCCAACGCATTCCTTGTTTTTCGTTTCATTACCCATTTCTTGAACCTTTAAACTCGCGGCTGGAGTATCCGAGGAATTTTATTTGTTTTAAGTAAAGAAATTCCAAAATATTTATTTTGCTTTCAACGAAAAGAAAATTCAACTCAATTTCAACGAGAAGAAAAATAGAGCTTTTATGTGTGTTTAAACTTAAAGTTTTTAATCAAAGTTTCGTACATCAAAGTAATTCTTTCAGTTTTGTTAATAAGCTTAAATTTGTAGTTATTTTAAAGTTCTACAAGTAAAGTTTTTCAACGTTAATTGAGTTTACTAAAGTCAGGAAACAGAACTTTACGTTAATTAACTTAGAAGGATGAGTAAAAACTCACTTTTTAGTTAATTAACGTATTTTCTTAGTTAATTAACTGATTTTTCTTAGTTAATTGACGTAAGTTTTAGTTAATTAGCGGATCTTTCTTAGTTAATTAACGATTTATTACTCAAATAAAGAACTTCACGTGAATGAACTAAGGAAAATCAGTATAAGCTTATTTATCTTAGATAATTAACATACTGTATTAGTTAATTACCTGATTTTTCTTAGTTAATTAAGGTTTTTTAGTTAAAATTTAACTTTACGTAGCTAATTAACTGATTTCTCTGGACTAACTAACTTTTTCTTAGCTAAACATATAACTTTACGCCAATTAACTAAGAAAATCAGTAAAAACTAATTTTTTAGTTAATTAAGCTAACTTATAAGTTTTTTCATCAATTAAGTTTTAAGTCTTTTTGTCAATTAAGGGAAGTTCTAGTTGTTCTCCACTCCTTTAGTCAATTAATTAAAGGTAAATTGATCAACTTTCTGATCTTGCTATAAATTAAAGCTATAACGAAAGTAATGTACTTTCTGTCTATTAAGCTAAAATCTAGTACTTTGATTTGGAGACCAAAAATAAAAGCTTGGAAGTCCTCTTCTTAGCCCTGTACCGGAAAGGGCCACTTAAAAGACATTCCAATGACGCATTCAAGTGATTTTAAGAAGACCACCCTTTGCACCCTCTTTAGTTGACGGGGTGTCACCTTCTCCCAACATTCTTTTAGGGTTCATTTTGAAAGCGTCCAACCCCTGCCAAGCTCTGGCATTTCGGTCTGTTTTCTTCGAACCAAAACACTCGTACAAACTTCAAAAGATCACCTTCAAAGTCCCATAGTCCATAACGTTGGGGGGTCCCTTTGATAAGGATTTATGGATTACAGACTTCGCAACCCGGAGGTGTTTCCAAGCTACCTTCAAACCGTTAATATACGTTCTGTATAGGATACCCACTACAATCGGGGAAGGGGATCAAAAAGCACAAATTAATGCTCCGAAAAAGGTCATGCCCCGCTCACAGCATCAAATCTCATTTGTCAGCGGGAGAGCGCCGTTTTTGAAACGAAAAAAGAGATTCAGACGCCGAAAAATCTTGGCATGGGGTTTGATTCCAACGGTTTTCGCTAGCTATCTGATTTCTTCGCTCTAGTCTAGACTCGACATCTGGAGGAACTCTGGAGGAGCTCTGGCGGTACTAAATATATAATAATTGGATATGAATGCCTGATGTAGACCATTTCCGCGACTGCACGCGACTGATTGTACCCTAATGCGAATTAGCGTCTATTTTCCTAAGAGGTTAGAAGGATTAGAAGAAAGGGGGATGGCTAGAAGCCAAATAGGGGTTCCTCTTCCTTGCGAAAACAATTAGGTACTATACCGGAACCTGATCATCGCGTCCCCCAAACATTTCCATGACCTGTGTGACCTTGTTTTTGGTTCCCGCATTCCTCCAGTTTCAAAACAAGGGTGACTTACTCCGTTAGAAGACTTGACAGTCGCTTTTGCTCTCTTTTCTTCCAGGAAAATGTGCAATTTTTGCGATTTTGCACAGTATTTTGAGTTTCCAAGCATAATACAGTAGAGTACTGTATTATGCCCCTTACTGTGATCACTTTCGTCGAGTGAATATTGATTCTAGTAACCGAAAATCGGAAACATGCCATAAAATGCTACGATTAATCGGCGTGTGAAACGAACTGGCTTGTTTAAACCAAAGAAACAAAGCTTTGCCTGCTTTTCGACGCTTTCCCACACGTTTCCTTTTCCTAGTTTCACTACACTCACTACTGTTTAGTTCGTAACGATTTTTCAACAATTTGATACATATGATTAAGACATTCCTAACTTAACGGCCGCTTCCCTTTACCGCAAATCCTTTAAATTTAAACTTTTCGTAAGTTTAAATCAACCCTTTTTCTTGTTCGTCGCCATCTTTGAAGCACTCCTACGCTTATCAACACGATATCCCTTCTAACTTTCCCAGTCAATTAAAGGAACTGGTCATTCAATTGAATAATCTGCTCATTTAATTGACTGGGGAGCTTAGAAAGAATTTCCCCTCAGCGTAGTAGTAGGCTGGAAATGACAGGATTGCTCAAAACGACGGCAAAGCAATGTTCTCGGTCAATACGCAAAGTCCACGTGGCAATCACTACTGTAGTTTCGCTACTATATGAAGATTCTTTTGAAATTGACTCGAATATCCGAACATGTGATTCTAATAACCGATTTGATATGAATTGTATCACTTGATTTTAATAACTAGATTGCATCTGATTTTAATAACTAGAGATCACAATAACCGGCATCTAATGTAATGTATAAAAATAACGAAAAACACTGTTATTAGAAATAATGAAATGTAGCACGATGTATTGTTCCTTCTTTAGGAGCATGGAAAAAGAAGCTAGGAATAATTAATCCGGTAAAAGTGGCGGGGTTTTCTCGTATTCTTTTTCGCTAATAAAGCGCCAAGGAAAAAAACAGCAGGGGTTTCTGTAGCTAAGTTTAGGAATGTCCCAATGAAAACAGCACTGGACTTCACAACGTTCTCTTAACTCCTCAATTTACGACCTATTGTCTCCCTCTGGCTCACCTTAATTTACCGCCTAGTTTCTTCGCAAAGGTGCGGGTTAAACGGGGCTCTTCATAATCATCAAGTCACCATCATTTTCACATTTTTTATATTTTTTTTTTACTTTTTAACACTTCGTTCTCAAGTCCCCCTAACCAAACTCCAACGCTTTTCCATACCGAAACCCCACAATTTCCTTAAACTTGCCACTTTCCCGCCAAAAAAGAAACCTTTGACATGCTCCGAACCGCATCATTATTACACCTCAAATCCCCCTCTCGTCAAGCCGCAAAAGGATCATCCCACGGACTCGCTTTAAGTCAACTGCCCTGACGTAGCAACAGTGCTGTAATTCCCAATTCTCAACACGAAGCGTCCAAGGCACAATTAAATAAGGTAATAAAGGAAGGAAAATCAAGTCCATAATCAGGAACAAATGGGGTCTGTAACGCCTTTTTAAGTTCTTTGGCAGCTTTAAAAAACCTCCCAAAAATACCAAGTTCCACGATTCCAGGACCGTCTTACAGTCGAGAAACCAGTTAAGCCACCCGCAGAAGCCCTATGGGAGTCTGAAAACCGTCCGGAATGAGAGCGTCCAAGTTTATTTCATTTCTTTTTTTTTTCAAATAAAAAAGTAATGCGGTCGATTATGCGAATTTCAGTTCCAAGTGACTGGCCAAAGGAATAAGATACCGCTACAGTCATAACGGTAGTTTTTATTTTCCCAATTCCCACTTTCCCAACTACAGTACGAAAAAGAAAATGCGATTTTTTTCTTAAAAAAATGAAATTTTCTCGAGGCTCAAAAAAACTCAAATATGTTGCGTTTCAAAGAAGGTGATTGCTCTCTAGTGGACGTGTTTTTCAACACTCGTACCCGAAAACCTATCACAAGCCAGATGGTGTTTGTCACGCATGGCAGATATGGGGGGAGGGGGGACAAGGGGGTCAAATCTCCTTCCACGAATTACTTCCGACTTGACCCCCCAAACCAAACGAGATGGGTCATAAAGCAGAAAGGCAACCGAATGCAAATGAAAACAGTGGTACTCCCCTCCTCAGCATCCATGATTCATCAAGATCAATGATCTCCACACTTCCGGTTCGCGAAATTTCTCTTATGATCTACTTAATACTGCTGGGAGGGGAAGGATGAGGATGAGTGGTTTCTTTTTAGGTAACTTAACTTAAAAAAAAAGAAAAAAACAGCAACTCCTTGGGTCTATTTTGAGCAGAGCTTCAAGAAATGTAAGCATAAGCAGATTACGGATTAAGACAAGCTCAAAACATTTTTCACGTGATTGTTTTTGGACGTTGGCCCGTGAAACTGTCTGCCTCTGTCAGATCCCTCTCTTCTTCTCCTTCTTTCCACTACATCCTTGATGATGACGAGCTGATGCCGACGACTTTTAGCACCTGTGTGACGTCACAGCTGTGTAACGTCAGCAGCTAATCCCCTACCTTCCTAGATTTCGTTTCATTTCGTTTTATTTAGCTTTTTTAACGTTTTTATGCTCGGTAAAGTCTTGGTTTAGGTGTAAAATACTCGGAAACTTTATATCCGGGAGAGGACCCGTCAGTACGTTTTGTACCAACTCCTCTTTCCAGTTCCGCAACCGGAAGTGCGATGTACGTCACGTGACCTAAAGGGGACGCGGAACTGGCCACGGTAAGTAAACATAACTCTTGACTAATATTTGTTACTTTGGACCCCCTAATCCGTGTCAAGTGACGGTACGCACGTAAAAACGTGGTAAAAACCAAAGGGGGAAAAAACATATTGGGGAAAAAATGTCAGTTTAAAACCAATTCCCTGTCTTCCCACTCCTCTGTGGACTAATTTGCGTAAGTATCCCCTCCCTTTAAAAAAATAGAAAGCATACCACATTTTCTACCTAAACGAATATAGGTGTGCTGGTTACTGTGGGTGGACGAGTTGGACTCAACTCATTAGCTATGCAGCTGTGATCACATATGACGCATCACAGCATCTCAACCCAGAATATTCAGCGTTTAGTTACTCTCATTCGCAAACAGAGAATCCTTGAGGAAATTTGAAAACGCCCAGAAAATGCTACTCTTTTTTTATAAAGACAAATTGGTTTTCTTGGCTTTTATATTTACTTGGCGGAGCCTTGATAAAACAACTCCGTGACCCTATAGGCCTGTGCCAGAGACCTGAATCGATTAGGTTGGCGTTCGTAGACCAGCCATGTCTTGTGCTCTATACAAGGGTTGATTTAACGCCTGCGCGTTCGTTTTCGTTTCGCTTGAATGCTTTTACACTTATTTGCAATACAATTCCAGGGTATATCTTATCACCATGCCTTCGTTTTTATCTTCGAATATTGCATTGGGATAATGAAAAGCTCTGTAAGAAGTAGAAAGGCACCAAAGTCCTTGGATTTGCTCACGCTTTTTTATAATGTGCCAACTTCTACAGTAAAAAAAAAGAAAAAAAAGTTCGCTTTTATTAAGTAAAGTCACGGCGTTGCGCATTACTGTCCGCTTACAAAACCTCGATTGTTCTTTTCCTCTGATTTTTCCCTGGTTTGACCTACTTACCCCTTTGCCCAACAATGAAACTGCAGCTGGTAACTCAATGCGAGGTTGGAAATACATTGTTCAAGTTAATCCAAATTGAACTGTTTCGGTATTCGCCGAGCTTTACGCTTTAGACACCTTTGATTTGACGTTCAATTCCCCATCGCCTTCGCTTTTCATTCACTAACAACTTCACAAGTTCCACAGGACAATGGTTAGAAAAGTTACCGTTCAACAGTTTCTTAAAAGCTCGAAATACAGCCACTGAAACCAATAAAAAATACTGGGAATTAGCCGCCACAACACACCATGCAGACGGAATTATACACACTAAAAACGTTCTCTGTTCAACCCCCCTTTACCCCGTGCTGCGTCAGCGCGCTGGGGAGGGGAGCACTCTCGCTTGTCTGGCCTAAACCTGGCTTTTATTACGTGCAACGCCATCTAATGTTCAGCGGAAAAAGCACCAAGCAACCGAAGCTCATTCGTTTTGTTTATTCCATTTTCACTGAACGCGCACATGTAAATACATTTAAATCTCTCTTGTCATCGATTCGCATTCAGTATTCCGAACACACGAAACAAAAGCTTATGTACGGGTCATAAACCCTCGTTTTTATGCCCTTCAAAGGTTAAAAAAGCGCGTCAGACCTCAGCGCCCGTAAGACAAGTGTGATGCAAAAGATCCCTTTTGGGAGCTCTTGAAACGAAAACGCGAGGAAAAACTGATTAGGTAAAAACACTTTATTTATGCAGTGTGCCATATATGATGATTCATGTGTAAGGATCTCTTTCTCTGCAAAGTACCACGTCTCGTTATAACATTAACGGTGAAAAACCCGGCAAGAATGATTGGGAAAGCAGACGGATTTGCCAATGAGGTGATTCGATATGCCACACGTTGTTGGTTACGCGATTTCATGGTTCATCAGTGACCAATTTGGGCCTGGGTTCCCAGGAAGGAACCGACGAGAGCAATCAGCAGTTGGCATGGCCCAACATAGTATATACCGTATTAACACAAAACTCTTTTTTCCCTTCATGTTTTTGTTTCATTTCAGGTTTCTTAAGAAATAAAATAAAGAAATATAAAGAAAATCTGCCTCGTTAAACCAAGCAAAAGGCACACACCAAAAAGCCCAAAAGGTTATATACCTGCGCTGGGAAAATAACAAGCCTGCTGACCAGGCGCCACGCATTTGGTCAAGCAGCGTGAGCGTGAGGTTATCCTAGCTCATTTGCATAGACAACGAACCGAGATTAACAAATATTATCAGACATCTAGTTCTGTTCCCCCCTTACCCTCACTGTTAAACTTTGAAACCTATGCCGCTCAAAACTGGTGAAAGGAAAATACGGGAAAATCATACAATCTTGTGTGAGGGAAAACTTTCCCCCAACAAAAAAAGCTAGAACTTCCTCTCTTGCATATTCTTTTTGAACAATAGTTGTAGGTTATCAATCTCAGTTTTGAGGAGTTCCTGGATCAAATTCAGGGAGCCAGGAAGTTACTAGCGGAGGCGTTTTTCGCAAACGGGGAAACTTACACCATTTTTTTTACTTTGCTTTTTGTTAACGATCTTCGAGGGAATTTGGGAATTTTCAAAGTGGTCAAGGGCGCTGGGGCTGTGAAATCTGAGAGGGCTTGTAGTACTGGTTCCTGGCGCTGGTTCATGTCGTTTTGGGTGACACCGCGGCGACATTCATCAAGTCCATGCCATGCGAAACGTACCGTTCAGTGGCGGGAGAACAGAACCGGGTAGGTCATGTCGTTTTCGCTAGATTTACTTCAGACCTTGTCGCCGTTTTCGAGTCCTCTCTCTTCTTTTTCTTTTTTTCCCGTCTCTTTGAGTGTGTCTATGTATATGTATAGTCCCTAACTTAACGGGGAAAAACATAAGTATGCAACAGCGTCAAATTGTTTGGGTCAGAGCGGCGCCAAGAGCCCCTTTTCTACTTTTTTAATTTTTTTATTTATTTTTATTTTTGAGGGAAACGGTCATTGAAGATTCCAAGTGTTGACTCCGAGATTCAACTCAACGTCTGTTAAACTCGAGACGGATTACCGGAATTAAGTTTTCTTTAATAGCGCGTTCCACTGGCCGCACTGGTGTACTATTTTTGGCACTCAGTGTATGTGTACAGAATGTACACATACTGAGTGCCAAAGCATACACAGTACATGTTTGACACACTGAGTGCCAAAAATACTGCACTAGTGCAGCCAGTGGAACGCAAAAGCTTTGCACTGGTGCACTGTTTTTGGCATTCAGTGTGTAAACATGTATGTTTGACACACCGAGTGCCAAAAATTTTTGCACTATCAGTGCAGCCAGTGGAACGCGCCAGTGAAACAAGCGTGAAACATTTGTCCATTTGTCTCGACATAAAAATGGGTTTCCATGGCGTAATTATGCCTGGCATCGCTCCAGCAGATTCGAGGATTAGACCTGTTTATAACCTCCCAAAATATGATCCCAATACGTTTTCAAAAATGATTCCCAGTACGCCCCATTGGCAGCGGATCAACCTGGTCGTCTGGCCAAAGTAAGAGTCTCCTTCCCGCCCAAAAAACAAAAAAAACACGGGCGTTGTCGAACCTCTGGTCAATCTTAAGTTTTACTCTGCTGTTTCGAAGTCAGTGACGCAATAATGAAAAAGAACGGTTGCTCCTGACGAGAACTGCTACCGTTGCTGCTAGCTTACTTGCTACCCTTGGCAGTCTCCCAACAATGAACTTTGTAAAGGGAAGCCTTTTGGTAACATTAATTGAGCGACTGCACGCGTGCAAGGTAAGCCGGAGAAGTGCTACAAAACCAGCCGGGAATTTATATTTTTTTTGCAGTAAGCTACTTTGCAGTGGTCTAATACTACAATAGAGCCCTAAAAAATAGGAAATAAAATCTTTAAAATCTCAAACTGAAGCAACAAAATGTTGAGAAGTAAAGGAGTAGCCATAAATCGAAAGCCTGCATCACCTCAGTGACTTTGTCTCGCTCTTTTATCGCCTTCACACATATCCGCGAAACATAACCCTAAATTAAATTTTTACTCGGAGCAAAACCGACAAGGCTATATCTGCTTCCTTTTTCAACCGGTTTGGAAGATTTAAACCAGTTTAAACCTTTTTCCCTTCACATTATCTTTCCCTCTCTCTCAAGCGGAAGGGTTACAGCTCATCTGGAAAAATGGTTAAAAGATAGCAGATTCTGTATTCCAGCTCCAAACTATTTATCTTCGAAAATGTATCCTCGAATCCCCTTGAGGAGATTGTGAGGAGGTAAACACGTCCACGTCGACACAAAATACAGAAAGTATTCAATCTATAGTACCCAAGTTGTGAATCTTATCGAGTTCCTCGGGATTCTAAAACGCACTTCTAACGTTCTAAGAAGTTTCTAAAGGAATTTGAAAAGAAGTCTGGAATGTTGGGGACCTTTTGGGTCCCCCGATTCATGATTTATGGGAGTTGGATGGTTAGATGGTTGACCATTATTGGCCCATTGGCTGCTACTAACGTGGCCTTTGTCCGTTGCTGTAATATAGGACGCAATGCATACCAAGTAGCCAGCGCGTACCGAACTCCATAGACGTTATTCTACGGATCCTCGTCAGGTTCCAACCTCAAACGGCATGTTACCCCCTTAACCCCCATCTAAGACCGAAAGAGAAGACGAAAAAAATTAACCAATTTCTCACACGCAATATATGCAAGAACAGGAGAGAGAACTTGTCTCATAAACCACACAAGGTCCCCATATGGTGAACCCGAATATTGCAATTACAAGTTAAGCGCGGTTTCTTTAACCTGTAATGAACTTGCTCCCACAGAAGAAGTTTATGCAAAACCCCGCGTGTTTAAACCCGTACTCGCGCATTGGCATAACTTTGTATGCCTCAAAAACTTCCAACCGTTCCGTTCTTCGTTTTTCGACTATGGCTACGCTGCTGGTACGCTCCTAATCGCTCACCATCAATCTTTACCTTCCCAATCGTCAAGATCCTCCGTATGGACCATGATTGCCTCTCTCTCTTCTTTCTCTCTCGTGCTCTCTGACTCTTTTTCTTCTTCTCTGAAGTTATGAAACCATAGGTTTAAAAGGTTTGTGCTACGTCATTCCTGTTTGGCACTTGCCCAGGGAACCAAAGAACCCTTTTATGGCGACCACTATCACTTCATTTATTTCCCATATCTGCAAGTTAGATGCGCAATTCAAATAAACTCAATCTTCTTATACAGTCCCTAGTCCTTTTTGTCCGTCTCCAGTCAACATTTTAACTCCCTCTTAAACCTTCAGAGGAACATAATTGCTCTCTAACTCCTTCAAGGGAGCACTGCTATGCTAGAAAAGTAACTTGGCACAAGAAGCATCCTTATAAGCTAATCGAATTTCGCTTACCCGAGTCGGCTTCAAACTTCAAACAAGATGATCTGGGGTTGTAAAGTCTCAATTTTACCTTCACAATTCAAGTGGTTTCCTTACCATCAGTTTACCTTCATATTAATGCAAAATAACGCAAAAAAAAAATGCCCCACGCGTCGCGTTGCATTGCAATTATCACCGTTTGCATTGAAATTAGAACGTCCGTGGAAAAGAAATCGTGTTGGGTTTGATAAATGGCTCTTCAAGACAGTTTTTCTAAATACGTGCTGCTGTCGTATTATATTATTTAGCTCCCCATAATTTGAATACTCCAGAACTGAAATTAAATAATCAGGAAAATTCAAAATTCCAAGATTGATGAGTTCCAAACCTTAGATTCCGTCGTTTTATAAATAGAAGACTGATTATCATTCCTACTCACGAATTTCCCTTCCACTCCAGGGACAGTTTGTGCACTGGTTTGGACACTTGTACAGTTGTATACTCCATACAGGTCCACGTATTCAATACGGCCAAGACAAATAGGCTATCTATATACAATAGTGTACGAACATGGGGACTGCCTGCAGTGTCACATTGAAAAACCGGCCAAATATTTTTTTCTCTTCACACGTGTCCGTTTTTCACGCCACATAGTAGGTCAAAACGACCCATATTGAAAACACAAACCGTTTCACCTGTGGTTTTTAACTAATTCAAGTCCCCGCAACAAACCAAAACTCCGAAAGTCCAAAACAATAAGGAACAAGTAAACCTTTAACCAAAAAAATAGAAAAAATAAAAAAATGCATGGGGCATAGTTCCAGGAAACTATATATGGTGGCTTTACACCTTTTGGGTAATGGAGCCTCTGACCTTATGGCGTATTTATTCCATAAATCCCCATCGCGAGACAAAAACGCACACCGCAGTTTTGCAGAATGGGGAGGAGCCTAAATTTCTAGACCTTGGACACCCTATTTCCCATGACATTCTTCCTAGTTACGACCTACAGGAATTATTCTGGGTCAAAAATAAAAATGGTTTGCGTCCTTCAGGGCCCCAATGGTCAGCTCAGGACAACAATGCTATTCTGAAGCGGAGGGTCCCTTTATTCTTTTAACGCCTTTTGTTTGCGTCGCTATTCTTGTGCGCAATCTGAATTTACTGCCAGTAGCAAATTTGCATGTCATTCTGTGCCTTGTGTGAAAAGCTGGGGCTTGGACTTTGCCAATTGTTCCATTTAGCACTGCGCAACTCACCAGGTGGTAACGTGAAACCGTCCCAAAACGTCCGGTTTGCCGAAAGCCGTATAGCATAGCTTTCATAGCATGATTCGAGGATTCTGGGCTTTCCTGAAGGTGATGGTCACTGGGTATATGACCATGACACCCTTTTCCCTTAACAGATGTCCGAGAAAAAGCGTAAAACAAATCGAACGACACGTGGTACGACAATCCTAAGCCTTACCATCGATCTTTACGACGTAAGGCTCATTACTGTCGGAAACGAACACGGAAATTTCGGAAATAAAGCTCAGTTTCAACAAAAATATCCAGAATTGGTTATAGAAAGAACCTCTCAGCTTTCTCGTTAAGACAAACGAATGTTGTGTGACTTTCAAGGGAATAAAAAGCGTTGAAATTAGGGCCTTCAACGTCAAAAAGTGTTGAAATCAGGAACTCCTATACACAAAAAGTGTACATCATCACTTTCCTTTTTTTAAAAAAGTGATGAAATTAAGGCCAACAAACGAATATGTCGAGAAAGACTGTCGGCATTACTGTAAAAGATTCGCTTGCATTGTACAGACGGGAAAATGTTGCGACTTTCAAGGTGAAAAGAAAGTGTTGACATTAGGGGCTTGTGCAATTATTGCTAGTTGGTTCTAATTGCCCAACTCATAAATGTAGCCCAAGAATGTGAATGTTGAGCTGCAATTTATTCAGAAGAACGCCGGGAATTTCGTTTCATCTTGTCTGGCAATGCCATTTGCAACCGGAGAAGGCCGCCCCATACGTGAGTGCTGACGTTTAAAAAGCGCGGAAATGCCTGGCTCCAATGGACCCATTTGACCGCAGGGAATTCTCCTTGTGACGTTTCGAATAACGCTTCTCGCGACCCTCAAAGCTTTAGCAAAACTAATCAAGTGCTTGACTTGGAACCTCTCTATCAGCTGGGCTTGGACGCAAAAACTCTTCACTTTTTAAATAAGCAAATAAATTAATTAAGTTCGGGGTAAAAAAACGTCTTGCAGACTGGTCAAGTGAAAATATTAAGAAACAACGAGTTGCTTCCATAATTAATTAAACCTGACAAGGAGGCGTGGGACCTCTGAACATTCCTTTAGTCTTGCATACCATGAACGCAGAGCGAGCAGTGTTGCACGTTTTGCCTATAGCTTCTAGTTAATAAAAAAAGACTGTAAACAAAATGCAAAATAGCACATGTTTTGAATTTTAAGCTGGAATAAGCTCAAAATACAATTAAAATCAGCTATAAACTGAATAAAAGCACACAATACATTACAAATTTAATTATAAAATTTCATAAAAAGTTTCAAAAAGGAGAAAAAAGACGACCGTGACAGGACTCGAACCTGCAATCTTCGGATCCGAAGTCCGACGCCTTATCCATTAGGCCACACGATCCCTTTCGCCTATTTACCCTATGGTATCCTTGACGCCGGGTCGTATATGCCCTATACTCCTATAGGAAGCATAGGAAACCCGAAAAAAAGAGCAAAAAATACGACCGTGGCAGGACTCGAACCTGCAATCTTCGGATCCGAAGTCCGACGCCTTATCCATTAGGCCACACGGTCTTGTATACTGAGCATTACGGAGTAATTATATACAACGAAATCTATTGTTGACGTTCGCCATAAAAGGCTTATCAAGGTACTGAAAAGTTCCGTATGAAGAGGAATTTCTTTGGAACGCTGACAATTTAAAGGCTGTTCTCATGCCATAATTTTTTAACCGAAAAAACCCGTCCCTCAAAAAAAGCTTTCATGGCCAGAAGAACGACACTGGCTCTGATTGACAATGCTACGGTAGCAAAGGTTACCACTCTTTTTCTGTTTTTCGTTTAAGTTTATTTGCCGTTGACTTGGAACTTACGAGTCAATGGAAAACGAAGTTATAATGCAAAAGAAATACAGAAAAAGAAGCGTTCGACAGTGTCCTCAGGGATTGAACAGTTGGTTTTTGGCATTATCTAACTACTGCTGAGAGCTTCCTGCCAAGTAAGGTTGGGTCCCCAAACTGAGAAACCTTGTAGTCAGTTAGATTGGTGACAAGAAGAATGGAAATAAAGAAGTGCAACACTTTCTTGAGTTGGAAATTAGACTATCGAGACTGAAATAATAGCAAAGGGGGAGGAGCGTAGGAAAAACCCAGACAGGTTTAGCATTGTTCTTGGCCAAAAAGCTCGGGTTGTGGCTACACGTCGAGGTTTTTGCTTAACTGCGACAAAACCCCTTGATCCATCCAGCCACCGGTTGTTAGCCAGCCTAATTATCCAGGTAACAAAATACAGTTGCCGATATCGGAGACTTCTCCACCGAGAGACCTGATTGAGATGCATGCCGGTGAGCTGTTCCTTGGCGCCGCTACGTCGGCCAACAACTCGGGAAATCTTTTTTGACAGCTTCAATAGATAATTGCGAAGTAACTCTTATGACAAGACCTCATTCGTCAACTCCAATCTGATGCTATCAACCTCCCCTATATTTATTTTCTGGCTAAAAACTTTTCTAGATTGAATGCGCTATAGTAAATATATACTCTTTTGATACGGTGAAGGGATATGCACGGTGTAAAAAGGACCATATGTAATTATGCGTGGTAAACAAAGCAGTACTTACCAATCCTTTCCAACGTTTGTCGCTTTCGGATTTGGTATTTGTTGGTTCTGCCATTTATGGATAATCTTAAAAAAATTAGGAAATGTTTACACTTGACTTGCGTTCCAATTATCCAAATTAGCACCCGGACGTTTCCATGGCTTAATGAGCTGAGGTAGTAATAAACGCGCAGGCACACAGGCCCTATGGTGGGATGAAGAGGAAAAACTGTGGAAATTACGTACAACTCTTCAGTCTTCACTATGTGAATACTCACGAGAGACTGGACAGATTCCACTTGGCGCGAGCAAAGACGAAGCCGAACCGTAGATGAAGGTTTATACCGCCCTTTTCGCCTCTGGAAACGATGCAAACAGGTTTCACCACTCTGGTTTCCAGTTAATTGAAAATGCATTGTAACGAAATTCGTCGCACATTAAACGCCTATACCGCAAGTGAAGAGGATTAGATGGAGAGACCAAAACTATGCGCAAAATGTTGTTATTTTATACTTAATTCTTTCAGCTGACCCACTTGCATTTCTCTTCGAATTTTGCGTCCCAGACTATTTCATCCGTTCTTTTGAGCTAAGAAAATGACTGTTCTTACAACTACAAGCCAGGGCAACATGCTCATAAAAAGTTATTTCTTATTAAGTAGTGAGCCAAGTTAATTTATAACGCTAATTAACTAACGTTTACACTGATCTGACAATCGAGAACCTGTCCAAGGCACGCGAGAGCGCCAATTTTCCAAATTTGAGCTGAGTTTAATTCCGTCTGGCTTCTTCTACGCCATCTACTGTACGAGAGCAGATTTATTAAAAATATATCCCTGGCGGAGATTAAAGAGACTTCGTTTCCTATTCGCAAACCGCCAGACTACTGTGTTCATTGTTGCTTGAGCGTTATTAAGAAGCTATCCCCGATTAACAGCGAATTTTGGCGTAAGTAAACAAAGTTGACAAGTCCAAACATAAAGCATACAAGACTTTCCTTCCTAAGAACCTCAAATTAAACAGACTTTTGAACATGTTGTTAGGCAATCGCTCAAATTCAAGTGTGAAATGGCCACACGCACAAGCACGCGTCCTCGTAAAAAGCGTCGTTTCCCAGATGAGGAGTATTACGACGACCCTGACGAAGTTACAGCGATCGAAGCGATATCTCCTCCAGTTGTTTCAACTCATTTGACCAGATCCAAACTAACTAAGAATGACATCACCACTCCTAGCAAACCAGCGTCAGCTAAAAAAGCGGCTGATAAAGTCCTACCTAAGAAAGCTGTTTCCAAGGCTGTTGTAATTTTAGCGGAAGAGTTAGATTCTTCTGAATCAGACTCGACAGCTGAACCTGAACCTGAAGAAGCAGCCACATCAGATACAAATGGCACTAACTGGCTAAAAATTTCCAACAGCAACCATGGCCAAATTATCAAACATGCTGTGCAATGTTTCCGGGATTATATCGAAACTGACGTGACCCTAATCGCAGAAGGCAAACCAGTCGCTTTCCATAGCACTATTCTGGCGGCAGTCAGCGAGGTTTTCAAGTCCGCCTTGCAAATAAACTGCGATTGTGAAGATATTATTGTTATTATGGACGGCTTCAAGTACTACTTAAACGACCTTAAATAAATAATTTTTTTAGTTATATCTATCTTTTGTGTATATCTTAGGTATGAAGAATTACAGCGTTTGGAATCGTACTGTTACAGTGGTATGGCCCTGATGGCTGGAACCGAGATCGAGCATTTTGCCAACATTTTGAAGGAATTAGCCATTTACTCCACTGCATCTGCTAAGCCAATTAACGACGATAACGAGCTTGATTTGCCCTCAGAAGCTCCGGAAGAGCTTGAAGTTGCTGGTCCTTCGGAGCGTATCCGACAGGCCACGAAACCAGTCGCCCCAAGCTCAATAGTTGCACCGAAACGTGCTCGTATAGATGTACAATCCAGGAAACTGAATCCCAGTCTCGCTTCGATCAGTAAATTGAAGGTCCCTGGATTCAAGGAGGATTTTTCGGACCTGATGCTTCCACCAGAGAAGATTAAAGAAAGAAGTCAGTTTTTCCTAGTTTTTTTTTTGTAGCCAGTTATCATTTTATGGAGGGGGAATGAATTGAAAATTCATTTATTCTCATTAGTGGACCCCAAGTACTGCTGTGACCAATGTGGGAAGGCATTCCAGTCCTCATTCTACCTGAAGCAGCACCAGCTCATCCATACCGGCGAACGTCCTTACGTATGCGAGATCTGTAACCGTGCATTCAGACAGGTTTCCCATCTACGAGTCCACAAGCGCACGCATTCTTCAGAAAAGCCTTTCGAGTGTGACATTTGCCACCGTCGCTACGCCCATATTGGGACCTTGAACGAACACAAGCTCCTGCACACGGGCAAAGCTCCGTATCAGTGCGAAATCTGTCACCAAGTAAGCGTCTCAAATTTCCTACATGTTCTTGGACTTTTCCTTCATTTTCCTATAATTTTTTTCCTAATTTTTCTATTTGTCTTCATACGTGTGGTTTTTCTTAGTCATACTGGCATATGACGTCTTTACGCGTGCACCACTGTCAAGAGAAAGGAACTCCGCGGCACGCCTGCGACGTTTGCGGACGCTCGTTTGGCAATGCTGGCGCTTTGGGCTTTCACAAGCAACAAATGCACGAGCCAGGTGACACAAGCGACGATGGCAAATGGAACGAGCGCCATTACGCTTGTGACGTATGCAACGAGATGTTCACGAGCGAAGAATTACTCGCTACCCACCGTGCCACCCACGACGAAGATAGCGTGCGGATGAAATGCCTCATCTGCGGAGAGCGTTTCAACAATCGAAAAGCCTTCCGAGATCATCGTGCTGCGCACGTAAACGCCACGCGGGCCACGCGACAGCAATTATGCTGCACAGTCTGCTACAAGGAGTTCTCGTAGTAAGTTTCTGGCTAGATTACACTCGTGTCCACTTATTAACCTGTTTTATGTTTGTTTACTTAGTGCAAATAGCTTGAAGCGGCATTTAAAAAAGGGACATGGCGAGATTTCCGACCACATTTGCACCGTATGCAAGAAAGAGTTCCGTAAATTGTCTGCCTTCCGATCCCACATGGAGGAGCATAAAGAAGAAGGCGATCTTTTCGAATATATGCCTGCGGATGAAAATGAGGGGGAAACTGGTGAAGAAGAGGAAGGTCAAGAGGAAACTGATGCGAGCCATAAAGCCTTAGACGCTCAGTTAGTAACCATAGCGCAAAACGCGAGCGTTGGCATGGAAGTGGACCCAATGTCTATTGAAGTTATTGTGGAATATGACAATTAAACATACATTGCAAAGAAAAAAATGAATATTATAAAATTTCCTGGCTTGTTTTCCCCTTCGCTAAAACACAGTTGGCTTAAAATATAGAAATACTTCCGATTTCATTTTCCGCTTGAAATTGGTTTAGAGCGTTGTTAGAATTCTCTGTTTGATTAATGATCTAAATACACGAAACATACTAAGTAAAAAGGAGGTTGGCAAAAACGGAAAGAAAGGTTTAATGCGTGTGCGGTACGCGTTTGATTACAGGCTCGCAAGAAGAGGCAAGAGAAGCTTTATCCTGGTTTCTGGAAGCTCGCCAAGAGATTTCTGTAGCTTTTGAGCAGTGGCAGGATGCAGCGGTGGGCAAGGGTGGGGAGAAGACGACACATCTAGGCCCAGATCCAAGCCTGGGACTTTAGTTGCGAGCTAGAGACGAACCTAGACGGAATAGTTTTGGCTTTTGTGCCAAGAAAGGAATCCGTCACAAGTTGTTCTTGTGTATATACCAAGTGGAGGGAAGTAATTGCGTGGAGGGGAGGGAGCATGGGGATCGATTTCGACGATGTGTTGCCCGATATTGGCGAGTTTGGCTTGTATCAAAAGCTACTCGTTTGGTTCGTGTTCTTGCCAGCGTTTGTACCATGTGGCTTCCATGCATACAACCAGATATTTATGGCATCTATGGGCACCGGAGAGTATTTTTGTAAAAACGACGATCTCCTTGACGCCCAGAGTCGTTACAATTTGACATGGGAACAGATGAAAATTATCAGGTAGGGGTACGAAAGCTCGGACTTTTTATAAGCCGGAACTGTATAGTGCAAAAACGAAAGAGATGCAAATGAAAAAAAAGATCTAGATAGAAAAAAAGACGGACTAATACTATATTCACGCCGCAAAACCTTCGAAACACTGCATGACGATGTAGATTAAATACTTCGGAATAGCATGCGGGACTTTACCTTCAATTATAACGGAAAACTACAATCTTTTCAATTTGACCAATGTTTCAATTTGGCCAATTGAATTCAGTTGATTTCAATTGATTTCAATTGGAATTTGAATCTTTCAAGGATCTTTCAATTGGATTTGTTTAGGCCAAGCAATTAATCAAGCGCAGATATATATGTTCTTGAATTGCTGTTCAATAAAGTGACTGGACCGCTTTTGCAGAACCGCAAAATATTAAAAAAATTAGAAGTTAACAGCAGCAGAGAAAGGGAACACTGCCACTTCTTTGGAAAAAGGAAGCTGTCAAGTCCAAGGTAATAGATAAACATCTTTCAAGATTTGGAGAGCATATCGCATGACTGTGTAACACAAAGGACTAAGCAGACTAAGCAAACGGACTGTTTCGCTAAAAGCTAAGTTTATAATTGGGTCTCTGAGCGCATAATGGAAGAAAATATGTCAGATTAATTCAGTGTTGTCACGAAAGCGTTCCTTTTCTATTGTGTGAAGTATCCCCTTATCAGGTCAGGCGATCCTGAGCGGATAACCTAGTTTTCTGCTTTCAGAAATTAACATAACATTATCCTATCTCATCTCTACCATTTTCATTTAGTATTCCAACCGAATATCGGGACGACAATTCAGAATACGCGCACTGTTCCATGTACGATCGTAATTATTCCTCCATCAGCGAATTGCTATCGAATAACGTTTCATGGGAGAAGATCCACAATTTATGGAGCAATCAAAGCACCGTAATTCCTTGTCAAGACGGTTGGCATTTCAGTTTAGCCGAGCACCAGACGTCTGTCGTAGCCGAAGTAATTTGAAAAGAAATTAAAAAAAATAAAGTAGAAAAAAAATACGGTTAATGGGCCTGTCAAAAAGTTCACGTTAACAGGTTAACAGCCTTATTGTAAATTAAGATTGACAAATGACAGTTTGTTTTCCAATTGAGCTGTAACCAGGATGTGCTCTCTTTACGAAAATTACATCACTAATTCAGATATTAATTTTTGACAGTGGGAACTGGTCTGCGAACGGGATTTCTACCCCACCATGGGCTTAGTCGCTTTCGCTGCTGGAGGCCTCGTTGGTAATTGGATCTTTGGATATTTGCAAGACAGGTAAATCCTTTTTCCTTACGTAATAACAAATGATTCACTCAATTATATGCACACTTTAACTAGTTTGTATAATATGTCACTGGTTCACTAAAAACCAGTTCTTGAATTGAAGCGAAATTTGGAAACAAAAGCTTAAGAAATTTCAAAGAATTTGCTAATTATACCCTACTATTGTCATCACGACTAAAATACGTAATAACGGGATACAATACAAATACAATACGTAATAACGGGAATACCCTAAGTAAATTTTAAATTGTGTTCTTTTATTTCGTCTCGTATCTTCTAGCTTGGGTCGTCGGCCATCTTTCTTCATATTCCTGTTAATCGAATGCATTTTTGGGATTGCGACAGCCTTAGCCCCGAATTTTTGGACGTGGCTTGCACTTCGCGTAGGTGTTGGATTCACCATACCCGCAATTATGGGAACGCCTTTTGTGTTGGGTAAAGCACTTTTATGTCTCCAAGCGAACAAAGACGCGACACAAAACTTAAAATATTAAATATAGGTCGCACGTGACCAGGCAAAATAATTCCTTCCTGCTTCGCATACCAATGAAAATGTGTGTTTCCATTTCTTCTGTGTGTATAGCTATCGAACTTGTTGGACCCAACTCGCGAACTTATGTATCCATAATCAGTAATGTTGCCTATTCCCTGTGCCTTGTTCTTGTCTCGGGCGTTTTTTGGTTCGTTCGGGATTGGAGACAACTCAGCTTAGCCACAACCGTGCCTTTCCTCGCCTTCTTTTTATACTGGTGGTAAGTAATAAAAACAACTTTTCTAAAAAATGAGCATAAGAAATCCAAGTTTTCATCTCTTGCGTTTTTTGGGGTCCTTCGTTTTTTTTAAAAAGTTTTTTTAATCTTCATTTTTGTCCCCTACGGCTACTTACGGGGTTCGTTAAAACGCTGCGTGGGACCTAATCGTTAAAACCGGTCAAGAAAGGGGAAGTCTACCTATGGGTCAAGAAAGGGTCAATGCCGCTATGGGTACCAGGAACAGAGAGATCTTTCCCATCTTTGAAAGATGATCTTAGCTTCTGTCACTCAAAGCTGGGGCAGTCTCTTTGTCAACCAAAGTTGCCGTTTCTTCTCCCTGACTTTTGGGACTTAAAATTCGTCAACTTTGTAAGACATTAGGGATTGTCTTAAAGATAAAACGCTCGATAAATTTTCGTCAACGCAGAGAAAATAATTGATAAGAAAAGGAGTAGAATCGAAAATGGGTGTAGTTGATTCGATAATCTTAATAAAAATAAGATAATAACATAACTAGGCTATACAATATAATACACTGTATAAAACAATGTCAAGGAGAACACTTGAATAAAAATCCATTAAAATAATTTTTCAATAGGGTGATGCCAGAATCTCCACGATGGCTGTTGGCCAACAATCGCTTTGACGAAGCGGAAAAAATTATACGTACAATGGCCCGGATAAATGGAAAATATCTGGCTCCGGATTACCTTACCCTTCTCCGTGTAAGCAAAAATTACGATATACTAAAATAGCGTTCGAAAACTAACTTTTTAATGACATTTTCAATGTTTCCTCTAGAGGAAACAGCAAATCGAAAACGAAATTCAGGGCAAAGAAACTGTAAGTAGCACCATTTCTTATGGGATTTTGGACTTGTTCAAGACTCCTAATTTGGCGCGCAAAACAGTCTTCGTAACTTTTATATGGTAAGAAGAAAATACTTTTTCTCTCTTATTTTGAACAATTAAGCAAGAAATAACATTGATTTAAAAGAGAAATTAAAGTATAATAATAAAAGTGTTAATAGATTTGTCGTATTTTTAAGGTTCACTGTGACCAGCGTCTATGTGGGGTTGTCTTACTACGCTCCCAGTTTGGGAGGCGACGAGTATTTCAACTTTTTTATCGCTGCAGTAGCCGAGCTACCGACCTATTTGTTCCTATGGCCTAGTATGGATCGCTGGGGTCGAAGATGGACTTTATGCATGTCCATGCTAATAGGGGGCGTGGCTTGTATCCTTACCGTCAATTTTCAAGAAGGTTCGAACCTTTTTCCCTTACCATAAATCAATTTCCATACCGGAACGAGATTACATTTCTACTAAAATTCTTTTTTTTTAAATGTACAAAATGGTCAATATTTTAAAATATTACAATTTATTTCCTACAGATCGAGCGTCTACGTTAGCTTTATACGCTACAGGGAAGTTTGGAGTTTCCGCAGCCTTTGTAGTATTGCCTTTAATGGCGTCAGAATTGTACCCCACGGTAGTACGCGGTATCGGACTGAGTTTCAGTGGCGTTTTCGGTACTTTAGGAGCGGTTTATATCCCACTCATTAATTATATGGTATAATTATTTCCTGAAATCATAACTACATTTGTCTATTTTCTTGTGTGTAAATTCTCGATTTTCTTTCTTTAGGGGACGGAATACATGTCCCTACCTTTGGTAACTATGGGATCGCTTATGATAGCCGGTGGTATCGTGGCTTTGCTGCTACCCGAAACCCTTCATCAACCTTTACCGGAAACTTTGGAAGAGGGCGAAGCTTTCGGGAAACATTTAACATATAAAGACTGGATTACTTGCTGCCCACCTGTCAAGTACGACATTAACTTTCTTACAATCCACCTTTACATTAACGTTGTTAAACAAGACATTTCAAGTCACATTTTGGGCTAATTTTCTACCAAGTTCCGATTTTTTCTTGCGATAATCATACTAATCTTGGTGAATTCTGAATTTATGAACAATTACTTTTCCTTTACATTAGACCTGAGGACGATAAAGTATTGAAAAGAGCCGCAACGCAAGATTCTCCTTTACAAAGGTAATTTGTTTAATCTTTTACTATTATTTTACGGTTAAAACTTTCTTTTAATTCTAGTCTGAAAGAAGTTCAAGCGCTAATTAGTCCCAAAGAAGAGACGGCCTTTATCTCAGTGGTATGAACTCTGTAAAAGGGTCATGGTATGCCGTAATGTTTACACAACGAGATGTTAAGACAAAGACAAAAACGCGTTCAATACATTCACTGCTTTCTTAACTACTAACGAAATTATTTGATCATTTTCGCTTGGAAAAATAACAAACCGGATCAGATTAGCACACGGCTTTGAAACCTAGCCAAGCATAGCCACCCAATGTGCCATAGATAAGTGATTTCAAGTACCAGGCAGGACCGGCCGGGTGAAATACCAACGGAACAGCTATGGTCGCGAAAAAAAAGAAACTAGGCAGCGTTACTTTCCATGGCAATCGAGACAACGTGCCGCCTTGACTCACATCCAAAGTTTCGCTTTTTGGCGCATAGAGCTTGGTCACAAATCTATCCAAACAAAGTTCCGGTCAATTCTTGAACTTGGTGTGATCAATCAAAGAAGGAAAAAAAGGGACTCTTGCTTATCTTTCTCGGCGAATAACTTGTGCATCCAACCCTGGAATTCCGACTCGTCCTTTGGAATGGCGTCGATTGGAATCCTCCTCACGTGGAGACGCAAGGCGGGACACTTTCCTCTTAAAAAATCTACGAAAAATGTGAAAAAAATTTCTTCACATGTTTTAATTAAAATTTCGCTAGCTGATTTACGTTACCTATGAGTTGAGGTGCCTTTGTTCGATAACCGGATTTGTTTTGGGTGCCGGCAAAGACGGCGGTAACGTCATATACTGCGTCGAAATGGTTTCTTAAATGCGAGAGAGTGAGAAAGGCTCCTTTAGAACGAGGGGTTAAATGGTGGTTTAATTCTTCTCGACCCGAGTCTTTGGCCGATTTCGCTGAGAGTTGGAGTAGAGCACTGTTTTCTGGAATGAATCTTGTTCCCTCAGGGAAGATAACCACCCAGGACTTGACAAAAACCAACAAGTCTAATGTTCATTTAATATCTGTACCTTTTAAGTTGACATTTACCAGAATTTTGGGATGCTGTAAATACTGTAATGAGGAAATCATCTTGGAAGCGTTAAACTGGCCTCGTTTAACATAAATGCAGCCGTGTTGGTAAAAATAATGCCCGTACAAAGGAAGCATCTGGAGACCGTCTTTCATAACGTATCGTAAATGCCCCAACGAGTCCATTCTAACTGCTAGCATATTGCAAACGATCCAATCCACTAAAACGAATAAAAAGCACACGTTAAACTACTTAAGGGAAATTTTTTATTTTAAAAAACAAATCACCAGTAGATTGATGGTTTCCTATATACAGAACTCTTTCTTTTCGTGAGTTGGGCTTGACATCTCCGCTTATATAAACCTACAAAAATATAATAAATACTATTTTAAAAAGTTATCTTTAAAATTATAACTCACTTTTAACTTAGTACAGTGCTCGAAAAAGAACAATACAAGACGCTGGTACAACGAGTAACATTTGTCATCACCCCATTGATAAAGCCAACCGGGAAATGCGAGGGATAATGCTCTCCAAACGATCCACACCAAATTATAAATAGGAGCTACGGCAGTTAAAATTGCTGTGGAGACGACATAACGCAAATACCCCAGAAAGTCACTCATTTTTGATAATTACTAACATAAAGAGCTCATTACGTTTATAAACATGCGTGCCCGTGACGTAACAAAGAAACAATAACAACGGTGCGGCTAGACGATGAAACAGAAAGCATAAACAAGAATTACCCCCACGAACGGGAAGATAGATTGTGGCGCCAATTTGAAAGCCATTCGTTAGGAATAATTTCACTTTTATTTACCAAAAACAATACCAAATACGAAATACCATAAATTCTGAACATAACACAACTTTCGTTTAAAAAATTACTGATCCCGTGCTTCTTTGAACAATTTGGCACGGTGCTGATAACGGTCATTAATTTCCTGGAGCAAGTCCTAAATAAAAGGAAACTTAAAATCTGAAAACGCTCATTTTGTATGCCCAACGTACTTGAAAGTGATTCATCTGGCCGTCATACAGCTCTTGGTAGCACCTGCCAAGCTTTTCTATCTCGCTCTCTGCTTCCCGACAGCGTTTTTCAATTACCAAAACCCTGAAAAAGTAAAACTGATAAGTTATAAAACGTTCAAAATGCTATTTCGCGTTCAGCTTTACGTTTTCTCCAATTGCTGCAATTGTTTCCTAACCCCATCCAAGGCCACGCCCCCAGGAAGCGTTTGGGTCAGAGTGCCAATACTACTCTCCAGACGCTTTAGATTAGCTTCATGTGCCTTATCCTAATTCGTAGGGGGAAAGCAGTTCATAAAGTACATTAACTTTCAGGAGATTGAAAATATTAGCGAGGGAACCCACAAATTGCTTCTCTTCTGACTGTAAAGCTTCGAGATTGTTGGAACGCTGCTGGTGCTGGAAATTGACGGATTTGATATTAGACTGCAGTTGATCCAGACGACGCTGAATTTTGCTGAAGCGTTCATTTTCTTGCAAAGAAAACTCTTCATTATCCGCCAACTTCTCTATCATGTTTGAATGTTGTTTCTTCACTTGCTGAAGCAACGTATCAGGCGATTCCATATCAAGGGGAATGCCCAAACCGACGGCGGTTTTTTGAATATTAAACTTGATTTGTGAGAGCTAAAATTGAAACAAACACAATCAAGAACAGTTTAATTGTGCTACAAAGATCTTACCTTGTTGTGCAGTCCACCTAGTTCCAGTTGCAACTTTTCTCCGCATTCTTGCAGCAAAAGAAACGTTTTCGATTTATCCTCAATCTCGATAGTCAACGCGTCACACTCCCCATTGATCTTTCGGGCTTCTTCAGGGGTCATACTCTGCGTAGCAATGATTTCTTTAAGATTTCGAGTCCGTGCTATGGTCGACGTCAACTGGATTTCTATGGTCAAGCAATTTTTTTTTAATTATTAGAGAAATAATTGTCGGAATGTACCCAACGGTTAAATTAATTTTTTTTACCAAAATCCTTAAAAATGGCTTCTTGATAAAAAAAAGCTCTATCAAAATCTTCTACAGCAGTGCGAGCAGCTTGTACGCTGGCTTCTAAGGTGTCATGCTCCTCTCTCATAGCTTCAAAAGTTTGTTTCATTTTCTACAGAAAAAAAGGAATTAGACGGCAGTTGATGTCCAATCTTGATCATTTGTACTCTGTTACCATAACTTGATTGGGTTTGGTGCTCATGGATTCCAATTCTTTGCGCAGAGCTTTTACTCCTGCCTCAAGTTGTAATATATCTTCCTCGCTGCCAATCCCCAGCTTTTTCACTTAAAGTAGTAACGAAAACGTAAATACACGAAACCGACTAGAGAATTAATCTGGGGAAACAAGCTAAACGTACATTTGAGTTCATAGCATTCGTCTTTTAATTCAGAGAGCGGCCTGTTATTCAACCACAAGTGGTAGCCCTTCATATGCAGCTCATACTCAGCCTGCAGAGTTTTTATTTGGAAGTTAGACCGTAATGTTTATAAAAAAGCTAGACATCCCAACCTGTGCGACCTCGCTCCGTTCGGGCTCAAATAATTCGACAACGGCAACAAATTCGGCTAGCCAACCAATAATCCCCAAAACAGGTCCCAAGGAATGTGGAGAACCAACTAAAAAATTTACATTAGGACTCGGTTTAATAGGAATTGGATTTTTACTTGTAACCAAGGACGCCTTTTGAATTGTCCCACAGTAGTTCAACTCCTTGGTGATTCGCAGCACTTCTTCGTCAAATTGGCGTCCAGGTAAGGTATATCCAGGTTCCAGGATTCCGTAAAAGTGCTAATACAGTAAAAAGAATTACATTTTAAGACAAAAGAGTAAACTCAAGAATAAAATAAAAAAAGCTTACAGAGAAGTACCGAACAAAGGTCTGGGATGAGATTTTAAGTACATCTTTAGTAGTGACCTCTTCTCCATAACCAGTCGCATTTAAAGTGTCCGCAATCTTGGCAGCCAATTTACGCTGGTATGGCTTATCTTGCAATGGTCTGGCGTCCTTCTTTATACCACTTTGCATAGCAGGCCTGCAGTTGAAATACATACAAGAAACGAATTTTATTCGGATGCAAATTAAGTAATTTCCATGACTTTACGCGTAATTCATGGAGCTAGTATTTGCGCTTGCAGGAGTCATAAACGCATTCGGACGCTGCGATGTGGCAGGTGTGGAACCATAAAGCGGTCTTCCGAGATCAGCACTAAGTCGGCCCCGTGCCAATACTTGGCTGTATCGAGATGGTGCATTTCTCCCAGTTCTTAAGAAAGTCGATGGTAACGGATATTAGGAGCACAATAATTTATCATGTTTAAATTTGAAAAATAACGCGCGAAAAGATGCCTCAAAACGAATTAATTAAATTAATTACCCCACAGCTCCGGCTTGCCCAGCAGTTGACGTTCCTGCTCTTACTGTTCCCGTTAAAAAAGCTCCAGTTCTTACGGGAGCTAAACCTGTTGAGCTTCGTTTCTTCATAGCACTCGGAATACTTGTTCTTTGCAAATTAAATATAAAAACACACAAAGTATAACATGTGTAAGGAGCAGAATTAGTAAACAGATCTCGTGAATCTCTGATGACTGCTAGATGGCTGGGTTTCGGAAAGAATTGTAGCAATTGGAGAAAACGTACATCTGATCGCGAAATAGCGTTTTGAACGTTTTATAACTTAGCAGTTTTACTTTTTCAGGGTTTTGGAAATTGAAAACAGGTTCACTAAACGAAAAAACTTCACTAAACAGTTCACTAACTACTAATAAAAAGTAAAATCTACTACAGGAGCGTCGAGACTCTTGTTTTGTGCAGTATGTTCTAGTCTACGCCACGTAGGCAGTAACTTACTGTCACGTAGGTCCGAGTTTGAGAGTTATGCTCGATTTTCAAAGAGTTTGACTTCCTTGGCGAATGTCGACGTCTAGAGTTGGCATTTTCAAATTTTTTCTGACAGCAATCCTGGTGTAGAGGTAGTGCAAAACTATGACAAGAGCATAACAGAAAATAATAGCGACCATAGCGCTTCAAGCGCTTCTTTCGGAAACTTACAGCGACCCTTTTCATTGGTGTGGTTGGTACGGAAACAGGCATCTAGGAATATTTACGTTCACGTTAAATAGAAGGGTCGTCTAATTACGTAATGTGTCGTACTTTGCAGACCGTAGATTTTTAGGAACCGTGAAATTTTATTACCTAAATCTAAATATTTGAAAGAAACGGGATTGTTAGACTCGTAACCTATGTTCAATCTGACGGAGAGTAAGTTTACAATCGTATTTTTAAATAAATCTTATATTATATTAAAATCAATTGATTTTCAGGTTATGTTTTTATCCGAGATCAATGGAATTATATTTTATGGCTCAAGTGGTTATTTACCCCGATCGCTGTCGTATTCCTGTCTCCGGTAATCGTTTTGCTGCTTCTCTATTTTAGCTCTCTATTTCTCTACATCTACAAGCTGCACAGGTATGATTATAGTTTTTCTAATAAGCTAATTAGTTTACACGTAATTAAATTATATTATTCCCAGGCATAGGCTCAGAGTTGCGTATGAAAGAGATATATTCGAAGGCGGCAGAAAGACAGTTACTGCCTTATGGGAAGCTCATGGTTGGCTTTGGCACAGTGAATTCACACTTATTTTTTAACCAATTTCAACCAAATTTTATAATCTTGTGTTGTAGAATACGAGATCAAAAGCTTGGAAAAGATCCCAGACAAAGGAGGCGCACTAATTGTCTATTATCACGGAGCTATTCCACTGGACTTTTACTACATAGTTTCTCACTGCCTTTTATACAAAGGGAGACTTATTCACACTGTCGGAGATCGCTTTCTCTTTAGTATACCAGGTAAATGTATCCATTTCAAAGGCAGAAATTCTTTGCTATTCAAAAAATCGAATCAAATGTAACTCCGTATTCTAGGGTGGGCTTCCTTAATGGAAGCATTCAAAGTGATTCCCGGTACGGTGCAAACATGTACTTCCATTTTACAAAATGGAGAGCTTTTGGGAATTGCGCCTGGGGGGGTGTATGAGGCTCAAATGGGAGATCATTACTACGAAACGTTGTGGAAATCGAGGATCGGGTTTGCCAAAGTCGCGTTAGAAGCGAAAGTGGTAAGTATCCCTACCTCCAAATCAAACTTGCGTAGAAATTTTCTTTTTTGGATTTTAGCCCGTAATTCCTGTGTTCACTAAAAATATTCGCGAAGCATTCCGAGCAGTTACGTTCTTTCGTCCTTTCTGGCGATGGTTGTATCAAAAAACGCATCTTCCAGTGATTCCTATATACGGAGGATTTCCCGTAAAGCTCACTACGTACGTCGGGGATCCCATTCCCTATGACGAAAGTTATACTCCAGAAATTCTTGCTCAGCACGTAATAACTCTTTCTCAACAATGAATAATTGAATAAGATTTTTTTTTTGTTTAAAAAGGTGAAAGAAGGTGTGGAAAAGCTTATTGAGCAGCACCAAACCATCCCTGGAAGCATTTTAAGGGCTATCATGGAAAGGCTAACTTAAATTAAGGCTTGCCATTTTTTTAAGATAAACAAAAATATTTTAAGTCAGTATAGTTTAGACTATTCCCAGTTTAGACTACGTATAATAAGCTTTTTGAATATCAAACACGGTTATACATTGTCACCCAATTTCGCACCATTAAGATAGTTGTTCTCTTTTAGCCCTCGTAATTCTTCCCCATTTTTAAAAATACAGAATTTGTTGTAGAAATGTAAAGACTTTTCTCCCTAATAAGGGCTTAAGGAGTTAGATTTTCGCCTTGGATGCATCACCGCCAAAACGTTCACTGACTACACGCACAATTTTGTGTACTTCGTCGTAATGAGGATTCGTAAGTCCTCGTACTCGGTCACGCCAATCTCCAATAACTTTGTAATTGGCGAAGACGTCGTATCCTGCCATGGCTGCCAACACAGAAAACAAAAATAGGAAAATCAGCTAATAAGTTTGATTCTTTTTTGCTCAACAAAAGTAAAACAAAGGGGAAACTTACACGGTTGCTCGAGCTCACAGCATGCGACAATATCTGCGATGCTAATTTGTTCTCCAGCGATGAACTGCTTCTTGCCATTGTCAAGCCAAATGCTTTGGATCTCGTCCAATACTCTTTTCATTTCCTTGGCGAAACGTTTCACTCGTTCTTCGTTAGGCGGTGTGCCCGACATAGCTGGTTCAAGAAACTTAAGGGGAAAAACAACGAACATAAGCAAGACGAGAAAAATGCAAGATCTACCTTGCTGCGGAAAAACATGGAGCAGTGAATTCGAGTATTCAAGTGTTGCCATTCCAAATACTCGTCGACTTTGGCTTGGTTCTTTGAGTCCTTAGGATACCAGTGATCAGCTATTGTTGGGTTCTCGCGGCTCAGGTAACGGAAAATCGCAATACTATGCATAATATGACATATTTGACGACAGAAAATAGTTTTTCTACTGTGTCTTCTATTTGTGTTAACTTTAATTACCTTTCGGTTAAAACGAAGCCGTTGTCCTCAATCACAGGCACCTTCCGGAAAGGATTGATTTTCCCGAATGCTTCTCCCAAATGTTCGCCTTGTTGGATGTTTAATGATAATAATATTGTAGCGTTTTATTTCACTTACAATACCTTTTCGAAGAGCAACTGGGCAAGAAGCATAAGGAATCCCTGCGACTTTGAGAAACATAACTATAGCACGTGACGGCTGGGACATGAGGTCAAAATATACTTTATACGACATTTTGGAGGTAAATTTAAGCTAGTTTGCCTGACGAATAAGAAAGGATTAGTTTTCGCGCCTCGTAGTGCAATAAATGAGTTATTTACTTGTTGTGCATGTGTTGTTTTGATTATTAGCAGTAAGCCAGCAAAGTGACGGAAAGCTATTGGTAGATTTTCGACGTAGGAGAGGCGTGGCCTTTCACCGTTCTACGTTTCGGAGATTGCGCATGGCAAGTTAGCCGTACAGCATACCTCGGCTCTATGGAAGCCCTGAGAGGACAAAACTCGGAAAGTGGAAATACGTTTCCATAAGTGGAAATATGTTTCCATAAGTGTCACAATGTTCCCGAAAGTGTGAAGATGTTCCCGTAAGTATCAATA
>RJJA01000085.1:141983-167011 GCA_003724045.1 Lepidurus arcticus
GAAGAAAGTGTCAGTAAGTGTAAATTTGTTTCAGTAAGTGTACATATATACACTTATGTAAACTTCGTGTACTTTTTGCTGTTCCGAGACACTTTCTGCCGTTCCCGAGTTTTGTCCTCTCAGGGCTTCCATACGGCTCGGCCTATAGTACTTGTTCGTCCACGAGCTTGTAGTAGTACATGACGATACAAGGATAAGTCAATAGCAAGTAATCTTGATTACCGTACCTATAAGCAGGGAAAACATTCATTAGAAGGGGGATGGGAGGTAGGAGGTGGGGAGATTTTAATGTCAGCTATAAAGAATCCGCTTTATCTCGGATTAACTCAGTGCTCGTGCCCAGAGAGTCCGATTTTTTTTAAAAATCAGTTTCATTATAATGGTAGCAGGAAAATACGCATTTCATAAGTATATGTATTATGCAGAAAGGTGAGCAGTTTCGTATGGAAGCATTAATCAAACTATTTGTAAAACTACGGAAAAACGCGGTAAATAACTTACATTTAGGCAATCCGTATAAAGTAATTTTTGCGACGAACGTATGTCATGCCTTCTTTGTGCCATTCGAAACAAAATGGGTCTGGCATTTTTGTAACGTATTACAGTTCTACTATTAAGATCGCGCAGCCTTTCACCATATACAAGGAAATAAACATTTGGGTAGTCGGGAGATCGTTGGAAAAACTTCGGAGATCGGCGTTCAAGTCTCAATCCCGTGAACGCAGGAGTGCGAGTTGCCCTTCGGTTTATACGAGTTTAATAGTTTAGCACGTGTTGCACGATTTCTCGCAATGCAGAAGCATGTAGTCCGGGTTTGACTGGCACTGACCTCGTGCTGCCCAAGCCGAGCAGTAATTATTACCATCCACGCAAGCGTCAGTTATGGGACCTATAATACGAGGACAACAACGCATTCCAGGCACATATCAGTTAATTAGTAGAAGGTGGTTCTTAAGTACGATTGTGTTATGTTTCATGGCCAGGGGCGTCGCGAGGGGGTTTCCATTGGGGGGGTGGAGACCTTAGTTTTACTTAGTTTTACCGACTGTTATGATACAGTCGGTAAAATCGTCAACTATTGGGGGGGTGCACCCCCCCCCCTCCCTCGCGACGCCCCTGTTCATGGCAAACTTAAACTTTGGAAAGTAAATTGTAAACGAAGACCGGTAAGAACGAAGAAAATTACTGTATAGTATACATGTCTACTCACCACCTGCACTGCTACACACTCCACAGGTTTTTGGGCAGTAGACGTTCATGTACCCCATGTTGAGGGTGCATTCGCCAGACTTGGCCCATTGTTCGCAGTTAGCATTCTGATCCCCACAAGAGACGCCTGCATGGCAAACGAGCGAGATGATTATGGTAAAGTAAAATATATAGTTTGAAAAGCTTACCACATTGGTTGCAGGATTTACGGCAATTGACATTCATCCAGACATAATTTTGCACACATTGACCCGAACCGGCCCATGTGGCACAATGCTTATTCATATCGGTGCACTGACCTGTGGAAAAACACGAAAATGCAAGTTCGAAATCTCAGAGAGCTCTGCTCAAATCTATACCTGGCAATGTCGTGGAGACTAAAGGAATCGGGGTCGGAGTTACGACAGCGTTGCCTTCGTTACTTTCGCATCCATATAAGATGTTAATTTTATACATATCCCACTATAAGACAGAAATAAACGATATATTACTGCATCCCAAAGCTTAGAAATTTCCTCTCATTGCTATGGCTCACATTTTTGCGCTATATTCAGAATTTAATTGACGCTCTTACCTGGCTGAAGCCTTTTCGCTGGCCTAATTCTGCCCCTTTTTGCTTAGGAACAATCGTAGGATAATACCTGTCCTTAGCGAAAGCATAGGCGTCATAGTGCATCACAGAACCTAAAACAATTGAAAAGTCGATAATTCATATTTATGTGTACGTTTAGCACCGTTTCAGACATTTTGTTAGACAGTTTCAGACATTTAACAAAGTTTCAGACATACTGGGTTATGTCTAAATACCTGTATCGTAAGGTGCACCGAGGTACTGGATTTGGCCCAGGCTGTACTTCCTGAAGTTGTAGGCCATGCCTGAAAGTGATACCAAAGGGAAATTGGGTACGTTGGGGGTTAAGTGAAGCATTTTTGTTACCATCTTGGATGTTACTTTCGATGATCGTGATGTAATCATCTCTGTCAGAGCGACTTTGTTCATGCCAGAAGCCGGTAGCGTGCATGAATTCGTGAATGACAATTCCTACGTAGACGCAGCCGTTTCCTAAAGTTACGGGCTGCGAACCACCCGTCCGGCCTACATTGCTGCTGCATCTGTACATTTATAACACACGCAACAAGAGCTGTAAAGTTAGCTGATATAGACAAGGCAACACTTACGTTATTTCATTTTCACTTTTATAAAATAAAAAATTTACCCAGCACCCTTCTGGATGTAGATGTAATCGTCCTGGTTGGTCCGGGGAATGAAGCGGATACAAGTATTGTTATGATACTCGAGCATGGCGCGAGCAATTATGTAGCGTTCATTTTGGGCTATAGCAAAGCAACATTAATTAGGTTCTTCAATGTTCTCTTGATTATTTATTCTGCTCTGTTCCAACAGAACTTATTGTAACTTTAGGGTAGGAATAAGAAGAGGAGAAAACAGAAGTCATAGCTATCTAATATGCAAAGTGTAGTGGATAGGTGTTTGGTTTTGTTCAAAGGATGAAGTTTCTACCAAGAAAAGAAACATACTCTAGCTCTGATGCATCAAAGGGCAAATAAATAAAACTTTGCCTCTAAAGAGTAAATGAAGCTATATACTTACAAAAAGAAGCTTCGATGACGTAGGGAATCTCTCCACCAGGCCACCTGAGCGCTTTATCCCGAACGGCATTCTTAGTCTGCAGACCATTAAATAACGAGTTTAGATATAGATACTTCAATAAAATTACACACACGATATGAAGTATGTTACCCTCGTACTCGCTTCACTTCCTTTATCTTGAATGCCCGAAATATCCCCTTCGTACAGACCAGCCAGTTCTGTGGCATCTCCCGACAGTTGATCCCGGGGAGGGATTTCGGTAGCTGCTCGAAGAAAAGCAGAGACACAATTAAATTAGCTTAACATGCAAATATATACGATAGTTACTTTAAAATGTAATTATGCTTGGAATTTCCTAATAGTTAAAGTTTTTATTGATACAACATATTTTTAGTGGGCACACGATAACTATATAGCCGTTTCATTTTTTCTTTGTGCATGTGATCGGACATACCAACAATATAATATGTAAGAGCGAAAAGATGACGAACTAGGTTGATAGGAAGTACTACTTACACACGTGCATGGCCATTTTGAAGTCGTGGGGCGATAAAGGTTCACCTGGCACATTGTTTTCCTAATTGAAATATAACATCACAACGTGACTTCGAAACGTCTAAATTGTGAAGGAAATCGATGACGAAACAACGTAGATTAAAAAAATAATAGTCAAACAACAATTTTACACAGGGAAAGTTAAAAATATGAAGCAACAACGCAATAGATATTTTATTCGGTTAAAGTCCAAGGAGCGAGAACATTATATCCCGAAGGAATTCAAAAATTGCGTTTAATCTTAAACTTACCGGTTCTGGGTTTCCGAGATCTATGTCGATAAAGTTATCGAAATCTGCGTCCTGCTGAACGACTCCTTGATATGAAAGGGGATCGGATGTTGCTTTTATAGCGCCAAAGAAGACAGGTACCAAAACGCACACAATGAAGGAAGACATTGCTGCAGCTGAACACAACATTTGCTGCAATGAGTAATCTTGCAAACTTCTGCTTGTTCTAGCCTAGCTTTGCAATGATTTAAAGAAGATCACCGATTTTATTTAGCATTGGTCTACCTAGACCAAGAGAACTGGCTGGAATGACGATCTTTTGCTCCAAAAGCGTAGCTTTTATACTTCTAACTAGCCCCAGTAATTGATAGATGAAATACAAGTGGCAGGTGCTAAAGTTGTCATTCGTAAATATTGGACTTCCGTCAATAGCGTAAACATGAAGGTGACAAATGAATACACCACCCACCACGATGTTCCTCCAAAATAATGCAATCAATCATTTCAAATATACAGGTTACTTTCAACGGTAATCGAGACAACGACGTAGACAACGACATCGACAACAGCAGCAAAAACGACAATCGAGACCGCCTTGACTCAAACCCAAAGTTTAGTTTTTTGAAGCATAGAGCTTGGTCACGAATCTATCAAAACAAAGTTTCGGTCAATTCTTGAACTTGGTGTAATCAGTCAAAGAAGGGAAAAAGGACTCTTTAGAAAGAGTTCATTTTTGAAAGGAGCGATTCTATGTAGCACCCAACGATTATGAGCAGGCTATTTTTTGTCTTTGTGTCAACTTATTTCTGAGCCCTAAAACATTACCTGAAAGTCATTTGTCAATGTTCGTGGTAGTCGTTCGCAGAATTGAGCCTCTATTTTCAGGCTACAAGTGACATAAATAAGGGTAGGCACTACGGGTGACAACCAGCTTACCCTCAATGCGACACGGTCGAATAAGGAATTGCATTGCGAAAAAGATCAATGTATAAGTTACAATTTTCGTATATAGTTTTCTAATAGTTGTGATTTTTGCGTTATCTACAGTCCGTAATTTCCTAGATTTTTACAGTGTTTAACCTTTTTAAAACATTCGTTCAAAATTCCTTATACATTCTTTGTTCAAAATAATTTGATAAAAATGACCTTTTCCGTATTACTTTTTTTTATTGTGAATTTAAGGCCTTAGCTGGGCTCGTTGCCTGGAACGTTCGTTGCAGATCAATCGTCATTACATAAAAGGCATTCATATAATTATATTCCGTATTACTTACTAATGAGATAAGTGTGTAAATTAGAACGTGTGCATGTATGTAGGCATTTGACCTAAAATTTAGCAATAAACAAAGAAAATGGACACATGCTAATACGCAATTAACATTCTAATTACAATTAACTTCTACTCAGTTATACTAAATTACGTTCTCAAGGCTTCAAAACCACAAGAAAAGCAGAATCACTATAATACGTAAGAAAGTATACGAGATTCGAAAAAGTTTCTTGACAGCAATGTCAATATGTCAATGTCAATGTCTCTTATGAATACGGAAAGCAAAGCACTTTTTTCTTATTCTTGCTTTAATTAATTAATTAAATTTCCCATCTATTTAAGGTATAGGTAGCAAACCTCCGGATAATGCCTATATCAACTTCTTACCTTAACCTGCCTGGAAAATAGATTGATACATCTTGACTAAGCTGAAGAATAAATTAAGCGAAAAGGGAAGAAACATCGTGGTAGGTGGTGTTTACAGTGTTTCTTCTTGTTTGTACCCCTTGAAGGTATATGCCACATATGAACACGACAACTTCCCACCTGCCATTTGTATTTCTTCTGCGAATTACGGGGTCATGAGGCTAGTAGGAAGTATAAAAGCTGAGCCGAAATGAGCTAAAATCATCATTCCAGCCAGTTCTCTTGGTCTGCAAAGATCACGAGGTGAAACAGACTTGAAAATTGTCGTTCGGTCCTAAGCTGTACACATTTAATTGAAAAGAAATCTTTAGAAGCATCATGTCTTTTTTCACGGTGTTCTGTTTGGCAGCAGGCCTCTTCGGCGTAATTCAAGCCTCTTCATTCCAAGGTACCGCACAGCAGGACGCAGATTTCGACAACTTAGTAGACATAGATCTCGGAAACCCAGAAGCGGTAGGTTAAAGTTAAATTAATGTACTTCAAGTGCTTTATGTTACTTGTTTTAAAATTTATGTTTAGGAAAACAATGTACCAGGCGCACCTTTGTCGCCCCATGACTTCGAAATGGCCATTCACGTGTGTAAGTAGTATTTTCTGTTTCGCCGAATTGTTAGCTTTGAGAAAATGGTCTGAATTTGACAATCTGTATTTATGAACGAACTCGTTTTATTTCTTTCCGTCTTTTCTTTTGAGTACAGCTACCGAAATGCCTCCTCGAGATCAAATGGCGGGAGATCCCATAGAACTGGCTGGTCTGTTCGAAGGGGATATCTCGGGTGTTCAAGAATACGGAAGCCAACCAAGTTCATGGGTAACACATATCCGATACTTTAAGTACATGTTTCATAGAAATTAACTAAATTTGTATTTGGTGGATTTGCAGACCAAGAATGCCATTCGAGACAAAGCTCTTAGGTGGCCTCGTGGAGAGATTCCCTACGTCATCGAAGCTTCTTTCAGTAAGTATAACTGCGAGTGCCCTTTGATGCATCACAGCTAGAGGATGTTTGTTCCCTTGGTCGAAACTTTTTCCTTTGATCAATACGAAAAACCTATTCACAGCTTTAATTAGACCTTGTAAACCAGCTAAACTGGCTTCTATTTAATCCTCTTATTCCTCACCTAAAGTTAAAAGGAACACTAATATCTCCAAGTTCTGTTCAAACAGGGAAAAATGTAACACACCATTGAAGAACCTAATTAATATTGCTTTGCTTTAGCCCAAAATGAACGCTACGTAATTGCTCGCGCTATGCTCGAATACCATAACAATACGTGTATTCGCTACGTTCCGCGGACCAACCAGCGCGATTACATCTACATTCAAAAGGGTGCTGGGTAAGTGTTCATTGTTGCTGAGTGATTTGTCTTAATGGCGAATTATATTCACATTGCGTACTGTATATCTTCCCTTCTACAGCTGCAGCAGCAATGTAGGCCGGACGGGTGGTGCGCAGTCCGTATCATTGGGAAGCGGTTGTGTGTACGTTGGAATTGTCATTCACGAGTTCATGCACGCTACCGGCTTCTGGCATGAACAAAGTCGGGCCGACCGAGACGACTACATCACGATCGTGGAGAATAACATTCAGAATGGTAAACAAACGCTTCACTTACATAACCACGGACAAACGGTACCCATTGTCCTTTGGATTACTTTCAGGCATGGCCTACAACTTTATGAAGTACAGCTTGAGCCAAATCCAGTACCTCGGTGCTCCTTATGATACAGGTATACAGACATCACCCAGAATGGCTGAAATTTTGACTGTGCTATACGTATATGATCGACTTTTCAATTGTACTGTAGGTTCTGTGATGCATTACGACGCCTACGCTTTCGCTAAGGACAGGTATCATCCTACGATTGTTCCTAAGCAACAAGGAGTGGAATTAGGCCAGCGAAGAGGCTTCAGTCAGGTAAGAGTGTCAATTAATTTCTGACTATATAGTGCAAAAATGTGAGCTATAGCAATGAGGGGAAATTTCTAAGCTTTGGGATGCAGTAATATAATTTTTCTGTCTTAGTGGGATATGTATAAAATTAACATCTTATATGGATGCGAAAGTAACGGACACAGCGCTCTCGTGACTCCGACACCAATTCCTTTAGTCTCTACGCCAATGCCAGGTAGAGATTTGAGCAGAGCTCTCTGAAATTTCCAACTTGCATTTTCGTGTTTTTTCACAGGCCAGTGCGCAGACATCGGAAAGTATTGTTCCGCATGGGCCGGTTCGGGCCAATGTGCGCAAAACGCTGCCTGGATGAATATCAATTGCCGTAAATCCTGCAACCAATGTGGTAAGCTTTTGCAAGCTATTTTTTATATTTTCTTGTAATCACCTCGCTCACTTGTCATGAAGGCGACTCTTGTGCGGATCAAAGTGTTAACTGCAAACAATGGGCTAATTCTGGCGAATGTACCCGCAACAAGGGGTACATGAACGTCTACTGCCCAAAGACCTGTGGAGTGTGTGGCAGCGGTGGTGAGTACAACTTTATACTACAGTAATTTTCTTCGCTTTTACCTGCCCTAGTTTATGATTTACTTGGAAAAGTTTCATATTGCGATGAAACATCACACAATCGTACTTAAGAACTACTTTTTACTAATTAACTGACCTGTTCCTGGAATTCGTTGTTGTCCCGTATTAGGTATCACTGACACCTGCATGGATGGCAGTAATTATTGCTCGGCTTGGGCAGCCCGAGGTCAGTGTCAGTCAAACCCGAACTACATGGCAGCTAATTGCAAGAAATCATGCAACAGCTGTTAAGCTATTAAACGCCTATACATCAAAGGGTGGACTCGATCTCCTGCGCTTAGCTAATGAAAACCCGATCTCCCCATTTTTTTAAGATCTCCCGACAACCAAACGTGTATTTCCTTTCAAAAACCTAATTTATTCTGGTGAATGGTTGTTAGCTTATTAGAGTAGAACTGTCACACGTTAAAACTTACGAGTGCACCTTTTTATGTAGAATGGTATCAAGTTTAAGAAGTTATTTTCTTTTGAAGGATGCTTTTGTGAAATTTGCTCAACTTTTTGCATAATAAATGTACTGAAACGCTAATATTTTACGTTGTTAGCATACAATTTGAAACCGACTGTTCAGGGTACAGTACTCAAACTAAGTATCGCACCATAGCCATTTCAAATGGACCAATGACAGTGCTTGTCGTCATTTGAACCAATCCTGTCGTGTCTAGACCACAACTACGCTTATTATTATGCAGGGCACTCCACACTATAACCCTTCTAAACTCCCCAGTCAACTAAAGGACAGGTCATTCAATTAAATGGCATTTAGTAGCGAAGCTAATCCCTCTACCTGACAAAAAGGATAAATCAAGAAAGCTTGGTAAAATTGGACATATAAGCTATTAAAATAAATAATAATATTCTTGAAAAAAAATCTTTTTGACAAAAATAAATTATTTTATTCATTTCGCCAAACGCTTTCTTGTTTTATCCTTTTTACCAGGTAGAGGGATAAGCTTCGCTCAGGGGCGTCGCGAGGGGGTTTCCATTGGGGGGGAGACCTTAGTTTATTGGGGGGGGGGTCACCCCCCAAACCCCCCTCGCGACGCCCCTGGCTTCGCTACTAAATGCCATTTAATTGAATGACCTGTCCTTTAGTTGACTGGGGAGTTAGAAGGGTTATAGTGTTGAGAGCCCTGCTTAAGCGTAGGTCCTCAAAAGGTTTGGTCCAAAATGACGACAAGCATTGTCATTGGTCAATTTGAAAAATTTGATACTTAGTTTGAGTACTGTACGTTCAGGGTGTACGTACAGTACAGTACAAGCCATAAGCTAGTTGCGAATCCCAGTGGAGTTATCAGCCAATAAATGGTAGAAACCAACACTCACACGCCATCTATCAGTAAGTGAAACAATCAAATGTTATTTACAAAACCTGGCCAAAACAAGTGTGTTGGTGAGAGTAAGAGCTAAGACTTGAAAAAGACGGTCTTTTGGGGAATATTTAGACGAAGTCAGTGTATTTGCATGTGGGAAACATTCGACAAATATTTAGGAAGATCTTTACAACAGCCAAACCTTCTTGAGCCATGTCAGTCTCAAGAGAATTGCAAGGTATACTAATCAATTCGCCGTATTACTCATCATTCTGGTACTTCCTGTCATACCAACGGCAACATTTTATTTATTTATTAGGTTACACTTCCTTTTTGCCATTTCTTTTGCTTATCTTTCTTTTGCTTTCTTTCTTTTGCTTATGATTCTTTTACTAAGTGTGCGTTACCGCCTCGTATCCTGTTACAATTCATTTGGTCCCTTTCTCAACTTTCTTGGCAATAATTATTACAGTTTAAACAAAGTTGAGAATAGGAGATAATTGGATTAACTTCGACCTAACAGGAAGTATCCAGTCAATTCTTGGCTCCAATGTAAGGATCATCCAGGTATGCGCGGCCCGCTTGGAAATCAGGCCCGAAAAATGTAGCAACAGAGTATTGGTACGTGCGAATTTAAAAAAGGAAGAAAAATAAATAAAACGTCGACGAATTTAATTCTTTTGTAACAGGTTCTTACGCCTTGTCGAATCCTCGTTTTTACTGCCAAAATACCCTCCAAAGTACGCATTACGGAATTTTTTACTCCTAGCCAATGGGAGAACAAAGTTTCCATAAGCTGTGGAAATCCCATGTTCACTCATGCGGTTAGGTTAATAAAGACTGTATACATTATTTTCCCCTTTTTTCCTACGCTTAGATCGATTTTAGTATCCATTACCTAAACCTCCAGGCCATCGAAAGCAAGAAAGCCAGCCAATTGTGCCTCTCCTCAGCCGAGAAGTCACACACCTTTTATTTTCCCACTGACGAAAATGGGAAAAAGTTGGATATTTTTATCTCTAGTATTCTTACTGAAGTGGAAGACCTTTTTCCTGGGATTCCTTTAGAGTAACCTTCCTTATTAATTGCGCTCATTTAGAATTTACGATTTATTTTCTTCTTTTTAGACGTATTATACATAGAATTGACGTGGTTCCGCCCACCCGATTGGAGCGATTCCTCGGTTCCAAGATTTCTAGAAAAAGTGTTGAATTCACATTGCCTTGCCATGGCTTTTCGAGGCAGTATGCTTGTATGTGCGATTATTTCGCCCTGCCATATCGCGACGAAGTTGCATGGGTAAAGCTTTCTTATCTTGCTTCTCGCTCTGAAGGGAAATTTGAGCTGACGTCAGTCATTTCTAGGACATTGACACCATCTACTTGTCCAATAGTTGCAGAGAGCTGAATCTAAAGGATTTCGACCACTTGGATCCAAAGTAGTGCTACCTAAACCACTTGAGAAACTCTTTATTATACCCTTTTTTATGTTAACTTCTACAGGGATCTGCTGCCTATCATAAGTGCCCTGGAGTTCAATTTATGGTTCAAATCTTTTAGAGGAAATGCTAGCAAGTTACAAGCGGAAGCTCTTGACCGTCTTTTAATCGTGGTGTCGAAGTCATTTTGCATGGAAGAGCTCCATTTAGAAAATATGGGTTTTCGCTGGTAAACCGAAAAAAACACCCAAAACGTTAAAAAATTCATTTCAACCCAAAAATTAACCATATCCTTTCGTTCTTCTTTTTTGGTAGCGATTTTGCTCAAAAACTGTCATTAGCCATTGCAAATAACGCGAACTCTACCCTGGCTAAGCTAGATTTGTCGCACAATTTAATTGAAGATAAAGGTAAATTCAAAATAAAATAATTAGAAGTTTAATTTCTTACAACACTTACACCTGTTTTTCCTTAAAAAAAATAGGAGTCAGTTATTTAGGCTCCGCTCTGAGCAGCCATGCGAATGGATTCGTTTCCTTGTCGTTTTCGCATTGTGGTTTGACAGGCAAAGGAATCCATGCGTTACAGCACGCGCTGTCCAATAACACCGTGTTTTCGTCGTCATTAAGCTACCTAAACTTGAGTGGCAATAGCCTAAGAGACGACGTCAAGGTAGATCGTAGACTTTAAAAGCTTTTTGACACTCGCCTTACTTTTTGCCTTATTTTTCTAGCACCTGTGCTGCTTTTTAGCGCATTCCAATGTCGTATCTCACTTAGATCTGACAGCCACTGAATTGACAGTAGAATCGGTAGGATTTGATATGGGAATCTGCTCTGTTTGATTGTATTTTAATTTGGTTCCATTTTCTAGATATTTGGTGCATTGTCCTTGGGTTGCACGACCCATCTTTCGCACTTGTATTTATCCAAGAATAATTTCACAACCAAGAAAAGCAGAGAATTGCCGCCCTCTTTCAAACAATTCTTTACCAGCGGATTAGCGTTAAGAAATATCCGTCTTGCATCTTGCAAAATTACCCTAGAAGCTTTAAAGTATTTTTTTTTAATTTTATTTTTCTCATAATTTTTTTCAGCAATTAATTAATTACATTTTTTGTTGCTCAGGAATCTGCTATTGGGTTTGGCTTGCAATGAAACTATTGAAGGAGTACATTTAGACCTGAGTTGTAATTCATTATCCGGATCTGGAGCCCAAATTATTGAATCTTGCATTCACGGAGTGGGTTGCTTGAACAGCTTAGACTTGACTGAAAATAGTAGGCATCTTTTTTTAAAAAAATTTTAAAGATTATTTTTGAGTATAGGGATTTCGAGTAATAGTGCTTTTGTCGTATTAGATATTGACGTGGACTTGGGCACTTTGGTGCAGTCTCTGAATAAGAACAAGTCGTTGCAAACGGTTTATTTAGGCAAAAATTTGCATAACTTAAAAGCGAAGTATGTGGCAGTAGTCATGGAGTCATTCGTCCAAGTTTTCCAGGTTTGTGAAGCATTATTTTGAATTATTTGGAATTATCTAGAGCTGATTTAGCATTTCTAGTTCGTTTGTTTTTTATTTTTTAAATTGAAACGACGTTGGCTATCGTCTATTGCCGTGTCTTGTAAGTTAGTTCGATTAGATCGATTATTTAAGATTAGTTCGCTTATTAGTGATTATTTAGTGAATTAATGTTTCATTTGAATTGTTATAGTGTTGAATTAGAATTTCATTTGAAATTCTTTATAATTCATTAAGAATAATTTAACATTTATATACAGTTAAATCTAGATGAATGTGCAATATATTAGTTTAGGACTTGTGTAGTTTCAATGTTTAAAATTCTCTAGTAATGTTTGTGTGTATTATGGAAATAGGATACGGATTGCGTGATAGAGGCTTTGTATCTACCAGACAGCAAGTTGAAACTGGAACTGTACAATTTTATTAACGCGCTTGGGAGTAATCACTGCTTAGAATACGTTGATATCAGGTAGAAAATGTCCAATATATTTATTACGAAAATTTAACATTTTTCTTATTTTTTCTCAGTGGTAACATGATTGGCGATCAAGGAGTGCGATTGCTCACAAAAGCCTTACAACTCAATCGTACACTGCGGGTGATATCGCTGGATAGAAATAATGTCACTTGGCAAGGCTTTGCGGATTTGGCTTACGGTTTAGAAACGTAAGATATTTTTTTTTTTAGTTTTTCCGCTTTTGCTTTTACTTTTGGCTTTGAAAACAGGAATCGTACGCTGAGACATATCCCGTATCCTGCCCATGACATGACAGCGAGTTTGAAGCTAGCACCCGAGAAAACCGAAGCTAATTGGAGGAGGATTGAGGAGCTTTTACAAAGAAACATCACTCCTAGGCCACCTGCAGAAATAGCAGGCTCAAAATGGCAGCAGGTTTGTGGAAAATCTTCCGGTTAGCTGAAGAAAAACCCAAATAATGGTATTTCTCCAAAGGCGTTTTTGACCAATACTGCTACTCAAGAGCTGAATCGCTTATCAGCGGAATTGTTGGACCACTTACGGGACGGAACTGGGAAAGAAAGCGAAGAGCATTCTAGAAGGGACAATATTAACATGGCCTTCGACGTCGTACAGGCAAAAGAGGTAAACTTTTGTTAGTGTTTGGGGGAAACCGAAAAAAGTTTAATTTCCCGTTGCTTGCGTTACAGCTTTTGGGTTCGCTCCTGCAAACGGTGCAGGAAAAAAGCCAGTCTTCGGTAATTTCCGAGAAATTAGCTAGTATGGCAGCCGATTTGGAAGTTTTGGCCTCTTCACACCTTCAAGTACGAAAACAATCATGTCATTAGAAGATAATCTAGGCTGAGGTTTGGTTTAGGATGTGGCCAGTAGCCTCGCTGAATGTGCAGAAGCCAAATGCCCTGGGGTTTGTAGAAAACCTGGCATGCTGGAGCAGTTGAAGAACATCTTATTGAAAAAACTGGTCGTTCCGCCAGATTTCGTTCGTCGTGCACTGGTTTCCCTGACTGGAGCCCAAGTCTCAGACAAATTAAAGTACAGATGAATTTTTTTTAGTATTAGTCTTCTTAATTCGGTGGTTTTGCGTTCTCAGTGAGCTTTCTTTTGCTGCCGCGACATCGGTTCATGATTGCGTAGTAGGCGATGTGGTTAAAGACTTGTCCAATTCTAGTAAACATTTGGTAAAAACATTATTTTCATAGCAGTAATTAATTTCATAGTTTTTTTAATTAACTTGGCCTCGTTCTTAGCTCATGCCTGATCACAAACGGAACTACGCAGCGAGGACAAAATTGCCCACCCCCCTTTTGGATGTTGCTAGACGGTCGTCTTCGTCCGATAGTAGCAATCTAGCGTCGGAGGCCACGCCCGTTGTAAAAATAAGCGTTTTCATATCTCAGTTTTAATTATAAGCTAATTAATTTTTGGTTAACAATTTTCAATCTTCAATATTAATTGGTTTATATTAGATTTAAAAGCTAATTAATTACATTTAAAAGCTTAAAAGCATTTAAAAGATCAGTAGAATTTTCTTTTTTTTAATTATTTAAACAGCCGATAAGTAGAGTTAACCGTCTTGCCGAATATTGTTTGGAAACCTTCTATATTCCTTTTTATTATCAAATATTTTTTAATACGAAATATTTCGACGTTATTTGATGTATTTCGTGTAGATTTGTATTATGATTTAATTAAGTTAATTTCTACGTTTTAACTCAATTTTCTGTTTTTATTTATTCAGGTCAGTCCCGATCTGTCGATTAAACACTTGGATGCTTCATTATCTAAACTACGTCCACTATTTGTGACGCAGTACGAAAGCCCGGAAGGTACTCCAGAAAGTCTTTCAGAAGCTGCTAGACCCACTTCTTGGCAAGAAGGTGAAATCAATTCATTTAAGAAAAGAATTAAATATTGATTTTTTGTTTCTTGTTTTGGGGTGTAATTTGGTAGGACCAGTGGTGCAAGGCGAGCCAGAAGGTGAAGATGAAATGGTTGAAGGGGATGAGAAAGCTCAAGCATCCGGGAAACGAACTACTCGAGAAGGCGGTGGTGTTTTCCCTTTGAAGCATTTGGGTTTGCTTCGTCCTCGCCGTCCCAAAACGCGAATGCCCTCTCGAAGTGCGTTAAGAGCCCCGGATTTCGTAGCCGCCACGCTCCACGAGTCCGAGGAGAGCTTAGACATGGAACCTAGTCAAGACGTAGATTCGTTCTTCCAGCCCAACACGGATAGCAGCTGCGGGGGCTCTTTAGCGAGTATTGCGAGTGGTTGTTTCTCCCTCAACTCGCCTTTACAAGAGGACAAAGTCATCAACACTTCGGCAGATAATAGTCCGGCTCATAAACCGAGTGGGTTACCCGTAATGGCCGAACGACAGACAGCTTCACTTCCGAGAACGGTTGTAGGACTGAAGGAAGAAATCTCAACGAAAAAAACGACGGATTTTAAAAACTCCAAGCGTCAAAGTGAGCTTTGGCTTGAAAACAATGGTACTGCTACTACTACTACTTCAAATACGGAGGAAAAGAAGGAATCTCCGCGGCTTGGAGTGGGTGTGCTCTCTAATTTCTTCATGCGGGGTGCAAAAGAAAAGGTGGTTTCGCCCGTGATTTCGCGAAAAGGTTCCTATAAAGGGGAAAGTAATGCAAACCATGCGCCTGCGCATGGAAAATCTGCAGATTCCGACCCCGGATCTGTTGAAGCCCCAGGCGGTGTACTGGAAAGCGATGATGCCAGTACTGCGAACGAGTCAGGTATGTTTTTTCCTGATTTTTCGTATTTTGTAATGATTTTCCGTGTTTTTGAATTTTCCCCTTGTTACATTCTTCGATTTGTGTGGTTTAATCATCTTTATTATTGACAGAACCGGCTCTGCCACCGCGACCTGGGACCGCTAAACCGAAACCGCCCCCTGTTTTGCGACCCAAACCGAGACCGACCTCAGTGCTTGGAACAGGTATTCTTCGTGTGATTATTAGTGGTTAACTTTGGATTTATCGGTAAGCTCGTTTTTCAGGAGTACGAGCTGGCGAAGGAAGTAATTTGCCAGTACGGGCCAGTACTAATGGAGAATTGCCAGATGATAGTTCGAGTGCAGCTCAGTCAACTACTCCTGAGGTGGAGCCAAAATTGTCAGAAGAGTCTTTCGCCTAGGGAGAAAACTAAAGAGAAGAGAATATCATTCGTGGCTATGAAAAAAGAACCATTAGTAGCTGTGAATTAATGACATTTGTAACTCTATCATGTAGGTTTTGTTACTGGTTGATGGTGAGTTGTTTCTGATGCCAACTAGACCATTAGATCTCTTCCGTTTTTATTATTTTTCGATGACTTGCAGTCTTCCGCATTTTATTTTATTTTTTTTATTTCACAGTATAACCTAAAAAACCTACGTTATAAACGGTTCTTAACTGTCACATTCCAGGTCTTTTTGCTTGGGTCCCTTTTTTGTATTAAATCAAATTTACATACATTTATTCCAGTCACCATAACATCTACTGTGAGTTTAGTTTTTATAAGAAACTATAGTTGCATATAGGAAGCAAATGGATAAGCATCCTAATAAAAAGGGAATTAGATATACTGGCCAGCAGAATCAGAAGATCGGAAAATCTGAGTGAACAGAAGTGTATTCGTTGCTCAAATAAATGTGTAAAATGTAGATACCGCAGCTGGAATCGGTAGTGTTATAGGTATATACCTTTTTCAGTGTTTGCTTACTTCCATTGCGATTCGAAATAAAGCAAAATTTCAGACTTTAAAATTTCCTAGAAATCTGTATTTACCGGGTCTTTAGGTTAAAACTGTTTATAATTATATCTCTATTAGTAAGTTTTAAACTTTTGATAAAAAACACAAACAATATCAATATTCAACGTGAAAACATGTATATCCTGTATATAATTCAACATATAAGCTATATAAATACAACATATAGTCACACGCATGTCAGTATTTAAGCTAAGCGGATAATATTTTGTGCTACAAACTTAGGTTAAACACTTTTAATAAATAACGTACTTTGCCCGTTTCCATCAATGCGAATCGAAGGTACTATGGGTAAGTTACGCATGCAGTGTGACCTACTGCAGCCCTGTCTTCTAAAGGAATCCACACATCATTCGGGGGCTCGTTTATTAAATTGTCTCGCACCTATATTTACAATAGAAAAATTAAAATTGTGTAAGCATCCTGTTTCCTTAAAGTCATCACTTCTTCGACTCGACGGAAAACACGAAGAAAATTCTTCCCCGCCACTTTCTCAATATCTTCCGGAGTCCAGCCTTGTCCTAACAACTCCGCAAACAGCATAGGATATTTTGATACGTCTTCTAATCCCTTTGGCACGCTAAAAAGGGAAATCGAAACACAAGTGGAAGGAATAAATGGTAAATCTTAACGCTTAATCTTCATCGTGAAAGAAACTCTTACAGTTTTACTCCATTGTAATCCGCTCCAATTCCAATAACATCAACACCAGCAATCGTGCGAATATGGTTCATGTGTTCTGTCTCCGAAAGTCGCAATTAGAAAAAAAATCACAGAACAAAGAAATCTGTCAACTTACGTACGACATCTTGCAGACTAGCTTCTTCATTGCAGCTTACGAACTTGCTGTAGAAATTTACCATTATAATACCACCATTTTCGGCCTATAAACAAACAAATATTCTCTAAATGCAAATTTCCTAGAATTATTGGCAAACAATTATTCCATACCAGCATCGTTAAAACATCATCACCCACATTCCGCACGTGGTCACAAAGCGCCAAAGCTGACGAGTGTGAAAAAATAACTGGGGCTGAAGATGTATTGAGGACTTGCTTCATCGTTTGCTGACTCACATGCGAAAGATCCACCATCATCCCAATCCTGTTCATTTCTTGCACCACAACCTGTAAGAATCACATAAAAAATAATCCGAAACGATTGTTAATTTTTTCATTTGTTTTACTTCGCCAAAAGCTGATAATCCATCATGGACGGGCACATTATCAGGTCTATCCAACTCCGAATTATCTGCCCTAAAATGAAAACATACATAAAATTCAAGCGGAACTAATATTTGCCATATAAATTACCATGGTGTCGTGCAGCCGTGAGTCAAAGTTAGATAGCGTACGCCCAACTTGTACATATTCCGCACATTAGCCAAACTATTGCCGATTGAATGTCCCCCTTCGACGCCAATTAAGCTGGCCACAAAACCCTTGCTAAATGCATCAGTCAGCTCTAAACAGCAGAATCTTCGGTCAAGAAACTAACAACATTCCTTTAAAAAGTTATACAACCTTGAGCCGAATTGACCAGCCTAAGATCTTCCGGGTATGCTTCCACTAAACGATGGATAAAGTCGATTTGCTCGTACGTTTTGGACACGGCATCTTTGTGTTGCGACGCGCACGGTACGTATGCGACCCAGAACTGAACATCATGCACAAAATAACTTTACTAAATTATACATAAATTTTGAAACGTTTTTACTTGCGCTCCAACTTTGCCTTGACGCAAACGAACTAAATCCGTATGAGATTCAATATCACTCATCCATGGTTCTTCGTTACGCAGATCTTTGAAATTAAAAATGCCCATTTGATTGCTAACGAGCTTCCGAGCCAGATGTGGGAAGTCATTATGTCTAAAAAAAAGTAATAAATACCAATAAAAAATGAGCTAGCTCACTTTTTCAAGGAAATCTCAAGTAATCCGTTTTAGATACAAAAATAGTTACAAAACTAGGTTGGATTCGTTTGATTAGATTGGATTAATTTATAACTGGATTAATAATTTATAATTTGATTAATAAATAAAGCAATTTACCCGTCGATAAGGGGAACACGTGACAATATCTGATCGACGACTTGCAGTCGTTCCTGTAAGGGTGTGGAAGAAAAATCTTGATGGGCAGAATACTTGACCTCTTGTGCTTTGTTCAAAGCTAGTTTACTGGCGGGCAAGTTGTGTTTCTCGACAAAGTTTTTGTTCGGATCAACGCAAGGTGCATGCGTGGTAGTCGGGGAGTTTGTCGCATCTTCTTCTTCTGAAGAATCGGCGATGTATGGTCGAGGACCTAGTTTCCAACTAGGTATGTAATGTTTTTCAACGTAATTAGCATCTGGGCAGTTGCCAGTATGTCTTCGGTTGCGTTGCGTAACCTCCCCTGGCTTGGAACCTAAAGAAGCTGCCATAGCCATCGAAAAGCCAATAGCAACAGCTATAAAGCACACTAATACGGTGAGCCGGACTATGGCCATTTTTCTTCTGTGGTTAAACCAATAACCGTCTTGACCTGGAAGGGAATGGTAAAATATTTTTTTTAATTTCGAATTTAAGGCGGGCTCGTTGCCTGATGGTAAAATATAAAAAATAAATAAACGCGAGCTAGTTTACCAACAAGTTTCATCATTCCGAAGAGTAAATAATCAAAACAACTGACCTGCAAGATAAGCTTTCTTATCTTAAGATGTGCAAGAAACTACTGCGGGTATTTTCCCCGCGACCACTTTCCACGAAAGCAAGCTCACGACTGAAAATAGAAACGAACTGCGGAAGATAGAAATGGCAAAAACAGCATCCATATACTTGGCCAAGAACCAATGCCTTTCTTTCTCTCTTATTGTCATTATTCCAAACTCGCAAGATCACGCAAGGTCATCTTGCTAAATTAGTATACAAAAGCCGCTTTATAGCTTAGGAGTAAATAACAGCTTCGTAAATAAGCTGTACCTAAGTCGACTATAGAAAGTAAGGGTTACGGACCTTTCCCGTAATGGTATTACTGGGACTTTCCCATTATAATTACGCCAGCCTTGGCAACAGTGCAGTAATGAACCAATCAAATTGCGTTTTGGGTACAAATTAGTAAAATTAAAGTGGATTTCTCTTATTGTACCAGCAAATTTTGTGAGAATTTTTTTATTTTTTCCCCACATGGGCTTAAACATCAATAAAATCAATAATTAACCAATAAGTCCGCCGTAAGACGGCGAAATGTAAATTCTTCGAAGGGGATTATTAGCTCCGATAATTCCGTAATTACTTGTTGATGTCTAATAAATTTTAATATTATAATTTAAAATAGAATTATTAACAATACTCAATGTAGTTTAAGTATTAAAAATCCATAAATATAAGTATAAAGTAAAAAGGGAATCGGGCTTATGGATTTCGAAATAAACACAATTGATATTACGTTACTCGATTTGCGACGATTTTATCTGTTCTTCAGAAATGTCAACTCTACTTTGAAGACAATATTTCATCAACCAATTTTTTTTTTTTTTTAAACTCACCAGGATTGCGTACAAAATTCAGAGTAAAAATCCATTAATTAAGCTTTCGAAATGCATTTTTTCACGGGTATGTTTATTTCACTGCAGTCCGCCAGAGGCCTCTTTGGGTTTGTTCCTCGTTTGTTTGGAACGTAAACAAAATTTATATAATTCTGGATCTTTTACAAATTAAGTAAGTAAACCTAAATGTCTCGTGCTTCCTTTCTCTTAATTAAAATAAAAGTTGAATACAATATCTGTTGTAATATTCCAAACACACGAATCCAATTCTAATACTGAAAACTTGAACTTTCTAGAGGCGGTCAAGATGCAGACGAACACCGTTTTCAACTTGGCCAAGATGTGCTGGACACCTTTTGTCCATCATTTAAAACAAACCAGCAAAACTGCCTTCAGCAGCAAATACTTATTAGTCACCAACGTGACCATTTCCACCACTCTTTCCGGCGTGGGCGATGTTCTTCAACAGCAATATGAGATCATGACCAATACCAGTGACAAGCCTCTTATATGGGACAAACTCCGGACAAGAAATATGTGTGCTACGGGAACCGTTATCGGTGTTGTGTGCCACTACTGGTACTTATACCTGGACAAAACCTTGCCCGGTAGAACGTTAAGTGTTGTAGCGAAGAAACTCATCGTGGACCAAATTGCCTTTTCGCCGTTTCTCATCGCTGTCTTCTTTGGCACACTGGGCGTGCTGGAAAAGACCCCGCCCTCTGAAGTCTGGGACGAAATGAAGCACAAGGCATGGAAACTCTATGCAGCAGAATGGATCGTTTGGCCACCTGCTCAAATCATAAATTTTTACCTACTGCCAACGCGTTTTAGGGTTTTGTATGACAATACCATTTCTCTGGGCTACGATGTGTACACTTCTTATATAAAACATGAAACGTGACACTTTTGTCAATACATAGAGAAAGCATATTAGTAATTACACCACAGAGCAGCTTCTTTTGAATTTTTTTTATATTATTGAGTTACCCCAGTAAAAGAAAAATTTACTACACGTCAGGATTTAACTGTCTGTCACTAAGTTGAATCTTTTCGCCGGGTTTAAACGCGGGCATTCCCAAATAAGGACAACTGGCACAGCGAAATGCGTCGCCCAAGTAACACTAAAAATCAGAAAATTAATAACATGAACTAAAGAGGATTTTTATAAAATTACGCTTCCGCAAGCTGACGTAGCAGATTTTTGGGTCGCGGACACGTTTCCTTTGTTTTCCGAATCTAATTCCTCTGCCAGACCACAAGAGCAGTCCTTACAGGCCTTGCGTTTTCCCGTGGTGCCACAAACTAAATAATTAAAATCAGCTATAACGTTAACCACAGACAAAGCAAAATTGTACCTTTCAGGGACTCGGATGTTGGTTTAAGCAAGTCCTCCTCATCTAATAATAGGTCCGAGTCCATTAATTCGACGTCATCATCAACAGTGGAGTTTAAGGTCCAAACGGATGACACTGGGAGGCTGGAACCGACGTTTGAAGCGAACGACAGCTTTTTAGACGATCCAACCTGGGAAAAAATATATTTTTAATAACTTTCGAAACAAATTCCGTATTTTTTTCAAATGTTTCTGTATTTTTATACTTCATAATTGGGTTTGCGGCACGTGAACTCGACTAAATGTTTTGCATCACTATTTTCTTCTGTACCGTTGGATACCAAAACATCTTTAGTTTCCGAGATCTGGACAAAGCCTGCGAGCGTTAGTCCGTTCGTCAATTTGCTGGAATCGTGAACTAATTGCCTCATAACTAGTTTTCCGTTTGGCTTGCAAATGCGCAGGATTTCTGCGAGTAATTCTGGATTATGCACAAGGGAATAAGGCGGAATAGCACCGGAAACTACCACATCGAAAGATGATGCTGGGTGGTCAGCTATAAAAAAAAATAAAAATTGTTAGACACGCTGTAATAAAAAATAAAAAAATTATCACACAATAGTTCTTTGTAAGTGAAGTACCATTAATTTTCGCTTTCGGTGGAGAAAAAAAGGCTGACCGGAAATTTTGTGTCGCTACTTCCACTTAACTTAGTTTGACGTCAGACATTAGCTGTATTAATATGGGACAGTGCAAATTATAACTTACATAGCAAAAGCCGTTCGTTGTTTTCGACCACTGTAGTACATCCATAATGCTTGAGGAAAGAGACCAAGTTTTGCAAGCCTGCTTCATCGCTTCCTGCACTCCAGATCACTAAAACCGTCTGGGATACTGTAGTGGGCTCTAAGCCGATGAATGTATAATCGTTCATAGTTGGTTAAATGAGCTTATTTTGCTTAATTAAATCCACAAACTCAACTAGAAAAGATCCGATACAACACAAGTAATAAAAAGACTATGGAAATTTGATATCAATGTTTCAGAAGCAGGCACGAATTGAGCATGCTCCTTACAAGAATGTGGCGCCACCTAATTTCTATTTAATTGGAATTCTTTAAGCTGATACATAATGTATTTCTTGTTGGAAATATGAGAAATTTATAATAAAACTTAATTTAATATTAGTGGAAGTGCGACTTAGTCTAATTAAAAACGTTAGACAAAACGAAATTAAAACATACCTTATCATGTATTCATATTGATTGTTTTTTTTGTCTAAACTCAAGAAGCACAAATAAGATAGCTGGGGCAGTTTGTGTTACTGTCAGCGGTGAAGAGCCTGAACACAATGAATGCAAAATAAAAAGGTTTCAACAGTTGCCAACTTACACAAATCATTTTTGTAAAACTACGAAATAACTACCACTATGTACACTAAAAAAGTCCGGAATATTTGGATGGCAAGCAATTTTGAGGTAAAAAAACAAACACAAGCTCGCAATTGCCTATTTTTGAACGCTTTCCAAAGATATTACGACAGCGGATTAAAATATACGCATCCAGGCCTTCCTTAATTAGTTGCCTTCCGGAACATTTCATCTTAATCGCAATACATGCATCTTAAAACCTGGCGAGATGACCTTTTAGCCGTCATTTCTTTTCGAGCAACCATCATGCAACATAATCGAAACAATAAAAACCCGTACACAATTCAAGTAGCTGTGTTTCTAACAAATATTTAACAGCGTAAATGCCTTGCAAATATATCGCACTGCCCTATTTGAGTTTTTTTTTTCTTCGCAACTTTTCACCCTGGTAAATCCTAAGGCCATTTTTACTGGTCGCAGGACCAGGATTTCAAGCTTTTACACATACGCACAATCTACATCAGAATAAAACACAAGAATCTCCACTTAAAAGTGACAACACCACCGCGTTCGTGATGTCACAGAGTTCAAACAGGCACTGGTTGACTCAATCCACAAAGACGTCGATAAAAGTTCTTCCATGTAAGTAGCGTCTTGCTGGACCACACCCACACTCCCGAGGTGATCCCCACAATCAAAGCCGTCAGGTACTTCAGCATAAATAACGCAAAGTCAGGTTTGGGCCCGGTCGAAGGAGCTGTAGCTCCACCTGTTGCGCCTCTTGACGCCCACACGGCTAAAGGACAGGGGATTGCGTATTTCTTCCACTGATCATCTCTGCAACGGTCTTCTTGCCAACGCACCATCCAGGAATCAAAATATGCCTGTAAAACAAAAAAACATCAATGCTAAATCAAACCTCTGAAATGAAATGGGTTATAGTAATAAATGAGTACCAACCTGTTCATAAAACAGGCACGCTAATACCACTATGGCTGGCACAGTATATAAAACGGAGAATACTCCAATACGGATCATCAATTTCTCGAGTTTGTCAGTCTTAGTACCATCGGATTTCATGATGGTGCGGATCCTGAAAAGCGAGATAAATCCGGCCAACAAGAAAAACGTCCCCAGGAGTAGGAAAAGAGCCAAGGGAGCCAATACAAATCCTCGCAAGGCTTGCATGTCCCACAATCCTACAAAGCAAACTCCACTCAAGACGTCTCCTACAAAAAAATCCAAGATTTAATTAATTAATAAACGCATTCTAACTATACCAACGTAAAAAATGTAAATAAAACTTAAAAGAATCTGAGCAAAAAGTATAGTCCGTTATTTTAACCTATTTCTTAAAGCATACTTATAAACATATCTCCAAATGTACAATATGCATTTGAAATACCTCTTCTAATAGAATCAATACGTTAACTACAAGTTTTTGTTTATTTTAGTAATAAAAAAGGAAGAAAAATTTGTTTTTACGATATACCTTCAACTTTGCCCATTGCCAAAATGGCTATAGTTAGTGCAGCGGGCAGCGCCCATGCCAACAAATGGAAATAATGTGATTTGGCTTCGATAGGTTCATGACCCCACTTGAGTCCTGCTGCCAAGAACCACGTCAGAGTCAATACCACCCACCACAAACTTGAAGCCATGCTGAAGTAATAAAGCGCCATGAAAAGTATCGTACACGTCTCCCGCTTGGTGCCCTGTAAGGAAAAAGGCAAAAAGAACGATTAATAAACACAAGAAACATAAATTATCTCCCAAGGTACCTGAGTAATGGTGGAGACCATTTCATTCTTGACAGCCGGGTAATCCGGAGGCGGGTCAAAAGGGGCGTTGCAAGCTACTTTGTCGCCCATGGAGAAGCCCACGACATAGACTAAAGCGACCATGAAATAGCAGCCCGACAGGAAAATAATGGGTCGCTCTGGGTACCGGAACCGGTTCATGTCCACCAAAAAGGACAGGACAGTGAACAAGCAAGATGCCATACACACCACGGACCAAATTCCGACCCACAATCGCGCGAACCGTCTTTCGCTTTCCGTGAAAAACATCCCATGACATGGTGCTCCACAATCGGGTGCCGTTTTATCACCCACCTTGAGAGTGTAATCCAAACCTTTGGGTACGCGAAACTGGGCGGGACAAACGAAGCCCAGTTCTCTAGCTAAGCTAAAGTTGGTAAAGGGTCGTTGGAAGGTAGTCGTCCCGCCAAACGTGGGGTTAAATTGAGGGTAGTGGCCGACATTGGTCGGGTTGGAAATCCGATGCGTATTGCTACTACCCCGCCCCCCTACTGCGGCATGATGGTCCATGTTGGCAGTGCTATTTTCGCCCACACAGATGTCGGTCCCCGGGTCGGGAAACTTGGAGCATTCGAGGCTCTCCGGCCACTGGAAGCCAAACTTGTTCAT